>KN823202.1:5055-37094 GCA_000827465.1 Tulasnella calospora MUT 4182
GATTTGAGATATAATAATCCCGCGTGAACGGCAGTTCGCGATTGGCCCTTCCATAAAGTCACAGCAACTGTGGGAGAGTAGATCAACGGGGTGGAGGTTGGCCGTGCCACGCGCGGAGTTTGTCCGTGGACTCGTGGCGCACCCGTTCGTCTGTCGGCTACGAAAGCTCGCGTGCCCTTGGGCGAAACCCGCTCTCGTACAGAGTACTAAATTTCTGGAAGAACGATATATCCATTGTCCGACGTTTTCCGACTCCTTCCGGTTAAACGTTACAGGTCAAGCAGATTCTGGAAGTTGACGGCTAGTGTTATGTTGACCACAGTAGCAGTGATGCCAACCCAAACATCTGCTGTACTCTCAGCGCGGTAGCCGGGTGAGTCGTACATATATGGTTAGGTATCGATCCAATTCAGCTTACTAGTATCTGGCTAAAGGTACAAAGGCTGCGTACTGCGGTTGCTCAGGCCCCGCGCATGTGTCTCCCCGAGGGCTTCTTCGGAATCCCTGAGGGCTACAGTAACTATTTATATTTTCAAATATCCCCGCGCCAGCGCCCATCCTCGGTGGCCGGAGATAGCCGGGGATCCAGCACAAGGTGGTGTGGATGGTGCAAGAGGGTGATCTCCCGGAATATTTGGCCAGTCGGGTGAATGGTGGCCGGCGGCTTAGCTGGTGGCGGATCTGGGACACTGACCCACCCATCACAATGGACCAAAATCGGGACAACCCAGATCGCAACAGCTGGCATCTCTTTCCTTCAACCCCCTCCGTCCTTTCGACTGTTCGTTCAGCATGCACTCGAAGTGGGCGAAACTCATTCCTTTCCTCGCTGGTCTCTGCATCGGTGGGGAAGCAGCTCCAAGCGCCACTCCTTCACCACGAAAAACCACCTCATTCGGTCCCCAGCTCTTGCATGCCACGTATACCACATCCCCCCGGCAAATTTCTTTTACCCTCGCTCGTAACGAAAAGCAGTCAGTCATCAAGCTCGCCCATGAATACGTCAAAAACGTCCTCGATCATCCCGAGGGCTCATGGAAGTTCCGCGAGGATTCGTACTTGGATGAAAACACGGGCGTTTGGCATTTGTACCTTCGTCAGGTGATACACGATGGCTCGGTCGAAGTTACGGACGGCGACATCAACCTCAACGTTCTCAACGGCAAGGTTATCTCGTATGGTGATTCGGTGAGCGGCGTTCCGGCTTTCATATCATGAACCGCTGTCCGCGTACTCGGGTTTCCCATGCCTGCAAAATGAATCGGGTATTCGGATCAGCCCCTCCCCCATTAACTCACAGTTATTGTGTTATTGAATCGTCCATAAAGTCACACCTACACTCCGCTTATGCGGTTGGCAACGGCCGCCAACATGGTGTTGTGTCCCGAATCCTTTCCCATCACACCGCACACATTCTTATCATGTTCGATTACTAACCACAGCTTCCTTCAACCATCCTTTAGTTCTATCGCGGCCCTGTACCCTCCCTCACAGACGCTTCCTCCACCTTCGCTGGAGGTGAGCAAGGCGGTGTCCACGACTTGGCACACTACTGCAATCAACTTGCCGTTGCCAGCGGCAGGACATGCGCCGCCGACAATACCCACGAACTTTGGGAAGTCGGGGTACTCCCTAAAGACATCGAGGGTCTTGGCAAGGCCAAGGACTTGCATGGGAACGTTGGTATCGACGTCGAATTCGTAGGGGATGAGGAGTCACAGTACGCTACGAGAGATCAAGTCCACTTCCGTCGGCCTCAGTCTCTACCCATTGAGGACATCTTAAATGCTCCGGATGGGGCGGGGTCTGGTGCCTTGAGGTCTTCCGACTCTGAGCGCATTGCTCGCCTGTACGACATGGTCTGCAGCAACTCGAAGCACTTCCTCAACACCAAGTTTTACTTCCTCGACGCCCAGTACTACCTCGGCGAAGGTGAGAACCGCCGCCAGCTGCCTCCGGTGTCCGAAGCCGTCGACGCCGCCCTTTTCTTTATCCTTGCGGTCCACCCTAACGTGGAGGAAGCTGCCGAAATCCTGCAGAATGTTCCCAAGCTCCGCAGACAGATCACTTCCACTTCCACACATCACTTCAACGCCAACAGCTCGCCCGAAGTCGAGTTGGAGAACGTTCCCGCTACGGTGTCCCCCGTCAAGGCTACGCTCGCTTACGTCCAGACTCCTTGCAAGGCTCAAACTGAGGAAGGCGTGCACAACGGCTGCACCGCCAAGGATCAGACGTCCGCCCTTACCCTCGTCTGGAAGCTCGTTGTCGAGATGCAGGACAACTGGTACGAGGCTCACGTCGACGCCCGTCTCCCGACTCGCATCATGAACGTCATCGACTGGGTTTCCGACTATGCTCCTCATGGCGAGCAGGAACGCGTCAGCAACTGCTACCCTGGTCAAGACTCCGATGACTTCGCGCCCATCCCCAAGGATCCCAAGGTTCGTGATACCGTGTATAGGGTCTGGCCTTGGGGCGTCAACGACCCACAACAAGGAAAGAGGGACATGGCCAAGTCACCTCACGACCAAACTGCTAGCCCTCTTGGATGGCATGCTATCCCTGCTGCCAACAATCCTCAAACCGACTCCGACTACCGTCTTCAAGGGTTCAAGAGCGATGCTGCTGACGATATGTGTTATTTCACCACTACTTGGGGCAACAATGTGATTGCGTTTATTGCGCTTGCCGTTACTTCGAATGATGGCAAACTGACATTGAATTGCTCGCCCATCTATAGGTTCAAGCTCAGGAGAACTGGGAAGGCCGCAACAACTGGTTGAAGAACTACCGCCCCGAGGGCAGCCGCAACCTCACTTTCGTCTACCCCTACGGCGCTAGCGAGAAGCACGATGGAGACAAGGTTGATCCCAAGTCTTACATCGACCTTTCTGTGGCGCAAATGTTCTAGTACGTGTTTGCATTGCCGCCGTGACTTGCAATTCGTGTGGCTTACAGTGGATCGCGCATTTTAGCACTTCAAACATGGTTCACGATCTGTATTACCGCTATGGGTTCAACGAGGTGGCCGGTAACTTCCAGAACCACAACTTTGGCAAGGGTGGCCAGGAGAACGACGGTATTACCGCCAACGCTCAGGACGGAAGCGGCTACAACAACGCCAACTTCGCTACTGTACGTCCCCGCCCCTCTATTTAATCTATGGCCAGTCCCAGTCACTCACTCTCTTCCTTGTCGCCCTTAGCCCCCCGATGGTCAACGCGGTCGCATGCGCATGTACGTCTGGGACACCGCCACTCCCTTCCGCGATGGTGACTTGGAAGCTGGCATCGTCATCCACGAATTGTCCCACGGCTTGTCGACTCGCTTAACCGGTGGTCCTGCTAACTCAGGATGCCTCGGCTGGGGCGAGAGCGGAGGTATGGGCGAAGGCTGGGGAGATTTCCTTGCTACTGTTATCCGAAGCACTGCCGAGTACTCCGACTACCCCATGGGTGCTTGGGCTGCTAACAGGGAGAAGGGAATTAGGAACTACATCTATAGCACGGTGAGCGGGAAGGTCTGAGGTGGCATGCGTCGAAACGACTGCTGAACATTTCGTTTTCCCAACTTTGACAGAACATGACCACCAACCCTTCAGTTTACAAGACTCTTGATGGACCTGGCTACTGGGGCGTGCATGCCATTGGTGAAGTGCAAGTGTGTTAGCTCGAAAATGTTGGCGATAACACTGATCCCCAGATTTCCTCTAGTTGGGCCGAGATCCTCTTCGTCGTCCTTCAAGGCATCCTTGAGAAGCACCCTTACGGCGAGAACTTGTTCCCACCTCAACCCAACGCCCAGGGCGGCTACGACTATCCCAACGACTTCTACCTCCCCCCGTTGAAGGGCAAGACCGCTCCTATCCCCAAGCACGGCAACGCCCTCATGGTTCAACTCGTCCTCGACGGCATGAAGCTCCAACCTTGCCGTCCATCATTCTTTGCTGCCCGTGATGCCATCATCCAAGCCGACGAGAACTTGACCGGTGGGGACAATCACTGCGTTCTCTGGTCTGGATTCGCTCGCCGTGGATTAGGGCCGTTCGCTCAGCTCAAGGGCGCAACTCCATGGGGTGGAGGAATCCGCACCAACGATTTCAGTGTTCCCGTCAAGTGCGGGGGCACTGGCAAACCGGATCGTGGGTAAGGTGGCACCGATGATCATAAAAAGTAAATTAATACGCTTCCTGGGAGGTTATTATGCTCTTTTCGAGTACTTCGCTATCCGGAGGAGGATTGCTACTGGTCTTGACCGACAGGGGTGCCACCTTCAGGCCGCCTGAAACGATCCGCCCACTGCATTCTCTTCCCCTCCCCTTCCCATCATCTTCAGGCATGCAAGCCTGGTCCTTCTTTGGTGTATCTGTATTCTATGTATTATTGCGATTATTGGGACTGGTCTTCTCTCGTGTTCTCCGTTCTTTTATTTCGGTAACTGAGCCTTAAATCTCATTCCGTTTCCACATTCGACTAACTAAAGACACAACGCTGAAGTGTCTCTAAAGTTTTAGTTGATCAGTATGTCAGATATCGTTTCTGGTATACAATCAGAGCATATATAGCAAAATGCATAAATACCGGGCCCCGCTCTGCGACCCCGCTTCAAGATCACCTCTCAGTGTGCAAACATCCGCTTTCAAGGCAGCTCAACCCCACACCCTCGATACGAAGCTGGCTGCACGCTAGGATCTCTAGGATTTATACTGAGAGGTGGGCCACTGTTCTGGGATCGACTAGCTTCATGAATTCGAAGGGAGTCGGTGTCGCACTCGAGTAATAGACGATGAGTGGTCCGAGGCCCGACTTTGCCATCCAGGCCGAGTTCATCTCCATCGGCAATATTGCTCAAACAACCTTCCAGAAAGACGAAGCTCCATCCACCTAGTACCTCCAGGCTCCAAAGGTGGGCCTGAGAGAGTAGATGGCAGCCAAATACTCGAGGCAAGTGTCTGACGGGCCCGGGAGCAATATATCATCATTAACACCAGCTAGAGGAAGGGATTGTTGGAAAATCATGACAGGGAGCTCATGCGTAGGATTTTGTATTGTGATTACCACGTTTCTAGCGGTGATCACATAGAAACTAACATACTTGTTTGTCTACCTCCGGACTTGCCTGTTGGTAGGCTTTCCCCTCGCCTCTCCCGTATGATACCAAACGTTCTGAAAAACTACAAATCTAACCGAAGATAATCTGAAATTATAGGCATAGATGAATGCGAAAGGACTTTTTATGGAGCTTGGAAATTGAGGAAAACAACTTTTGATGGTCCCGAACTCTCGGAGAAGAGTTTCTGCCCCTAATGGCTCGCCCTGGTCGCAAGCTTCGTTTTCGTAGATTCTCCATATTGCTGGAGCTTAGTGATGCGGAGATGAGCCACAGCTGTAAATAATAACTTGGGTTACAACCTGTGTCACATCAGCGTTGAAGTATGATCGGGGCCATCATTCATTAATGGTGCAGCGATGCACTGAGTAGTCACAGAAAGCTTAATTCGCTTCTTTCATTTTGGGAATGCAATTATTTGCTTTGCGTCCGTTCGGTCTACGAGAGGAGTCTGAAGCTCTGAAATGTGTCACGTCTTGTGCAAGCGTGGCGGTCGGATCGTTTTCAATCCGTGCTCAGCTGGGAGGGGTCTGGTTTAACGTGTATGTACACCCTCAGGGCCAATTACCGCATCGCGACATCCACCAGCCCACAAGCTCCGTAACTGTGCCTATAGGAGATAAGTAACGACGTGAATAATATAAGCCTGTATATTCCAAGATAGATCCGATTTCCACAGAGGTTCTCGTCGTCCGCTCGCCTGCCCTTACCCTCGTTCGGCGGTCGTTGCGTTCGTTGGAAAAGCACGGAGGTACCCGAAGGGGGGGAGAGCCTGGTAGATTATCTGAACACGAAATACGACTGGCTCTAGTACACCTGAGTTCGCGGTTCTTTTAGATCTTCAGGGTCTGGGCCTTACGTTGGTGGCACTTCGAGTGCGAATACGGGGATAAGTTCAAGGGTGGCATGCCGGCGGCAACTTTATTTTACGGTTGAAATTAACCCCGCACTCCTCGCAGTGTCGAGTCATTTCTCAATGAGGTCCGCAAAGAATGTGCAAGGGGCTAGATGTTCAGTCTTGTTCATCATCGCATTGGTAGTCATGTTGGCTCAGCGCTTGCTGGGGGCAGTGTTGAGAAGATCTTTCCTGAAATCGCGAGGGGCAACCGGATCCGAGTTCGTTGGGTTCTTCGATCGCCGTAGCGATGAGCGGTCGGAATGTGCCCTGCATAGGAGTACAGGAGACCTCCAGATGCCCACGGAAACGTGATCCCGAGTCAAGTCGGCGATTTCGATGATCCGCTTGCGTGTGCGTCTGTGCCGTGCTTAGCTAAAAGGCGAGTTTTCCTTGTAGTAGACGTCGAAAGACGGGCCAAAAATGCTTTATATAATTCAGAGATAAGGTTGAGTTGGGGAAGACGATATGCAGAAGGATTTCGCTATTCAGGTGAAATGCCGTGTCTCAAGCGCATGAGCTGCGTTGAATAGGAGTGGGACGATAACGGCATCGCCACCCCAACAAACACCTCGATGTTATAATCCAAACCGCAACAGCGTCTCCTTCCCCCTCTCACCGACCTCCCCCCTCCCCTTTCCTCTCAACCACTCGCCCATCATGCACCCAAAGTGGGCTAAACTCATCCCCCTCATCGCTGCTCTCTCCGCTGGAGCTGAAGCAGCGCCAAACGCAGAGTCTCCTCTCCGGAAGACCGTCTCGTTTGGTCCCCAGCTCGGGCATTCCAAGTACACCACAACCCCCGCACAGCTTGCCACTTTCACCACCACGTCCAACGACAAGCAGTCAGTGTTCAAGCTTGCCGATGAATATGTCAAGAACGTCCTTGGTCATCCCGAGGGCTCATGGAAGCTCCGCGAGGATTCGTACTTGGATGAGAACACGGGTGTTTGGCATTTGTACCTCCGCCAAGTGATGCACGACGGCTCGGTCGAAGTCACGGACGGCGACATCAACCTCAACGTTCTCAACGGCAAGGTTATCTCGTACGGTGATTCGGTGAGTTGCTTTTCGGCTTTCGTTTTATGGCTCTTTGTTCGTATTCGGGTATCGCGTGCCTGCAAAATGGATTGCGTGTTTGGATCCGCCCTCCCAGTGACCCGCAGCGAACCCGAAAACCAAAACAACAACAAAACAAAACCAAAACCCCGTTTATACGGTTGACGAACCGTCGACGACGTGTAGCATCTCCCATCATTCCCACTACCCCATAAACAAAGTACCATCTGCAAATACTGACCACAACGCCCCTATCTCTATCTGCAGTTCTACCGTGGTCCCGCCCCCTCTCTCAAGGACGCCTCTTCCACCTTGGCTGGTGACGAGTTCGGCGGCCTTCACGACCTCAACTATTACTGCAATCAACTTTCTGCTGCCCGTGGCAAGCTATGGAACGCCGAGAATCCCGAGCTCGCTGCTCAGTATGAGCGTGAAGCTGCGGCCTTTGCCAAAGCCATGGAGGACCCCGAGAAGTTCGAGCAGCTCTTCAAGGAGGACGCCTCATCGGACGAAGAACCTCAGTACACTCCGGACGGCCAGGTCCCTTTCAGGCGACCTGACCCTGCCAGCGTGGTTCCGCTAGAGGTGAACGAAGCCATCTTCGACGTTCCTCCCTGGGCGTGGTCAGCCGGAATGAAGTCTGGTCACGCTGAGCGCCTCGCTCAACTGTGGGAGATGACCTGCGGCAACACGGACCTCCTCGACGCTCAGTTCTACCTCAACGACGGCGAGAACCTCCGCGAATTGGGCCCCATCGCCGAAGCCGCCGACGCCGCTCTGTTCTTCATCCTCGCCGTTCACCCTGACCAGGACAAAGCCGCCGAGATCATGCAGAACATCCCCAAGTTCCGCCAACAGGTCACTTCCACCTTCACCCACCACCTCCACGGCAACGGTTCTCCCGAAGTCGAGCTGGAGAACGTCCCTGCGACCGTTTCGCCCGTCAAGGCTACCCTCGCGTACGTCCAGACTCCCTGCGAGGCTGAGACCGAGGAGGGCACACACAACGGCTGCCGCGCCAAGGACCAGTCTTCCGCCCTCACCCTCGTCTGGAAGCTCGTTGTCGAGATGCAGGACAACTGGTACGAGGCTCACGTCGACGCCCGCCTCCCGACTCGCATCATGAACGTCGTCGACTGGGTTTCCGACTACGCTCCTCATGGCGACAACAAGCCATGCTGGCCTGGTCAAGGCTCCGATGACCTCGCGCCCATCCCCAAGGATCCCAAGGACGTCCGCGAGTCCTTGCACAAGGTCTGGGGCTGGGGCGTCAATGACCCACAGGACGGCAGCAGGGACATCGTCAAGAACCCTCATGACCAGACTGCCAGTCCCATTGGATGGCACGCTATCCCTTCTGCTCACAATCCTCAGTCCGACTACGGCTACCCGCTTCAAGGCTTGAAGAGCGATGCTGCTGACGATATGTGCTACTTCACCACGACTTGGGGTAACAATGTACGTGCTTTTTATGTTTCCCATTGCCGTTCCTGTTGAATCGCGGTAGGCTAACATCGAGTTGCTCGCCCATCTGTAGGTTCAAGCTCAGGAGAACTGGGAAGGCCGCAACAACTGGCTCAAGAACTACCGTCCCGAAGGCAACAACAACCTCACTTTCGTCTACCCTTACGGCGCTGGCAAGAAGCACGACGGAGACAAGGTTGACCCCAAGTCTTACATCGACCTTTCTGTTGCGCAAATGTTCTAGTGCGTGGCTTGAAGGCTGACACTTCCAATGAGTGTGGCTGACAATGGAACGCGCTTTTTTAGCACTTCCAACATGGTCCACGATTTGTACTACCGCTATGGCTTCAACGAGGTTGCCGGTAACTTCCAGAACTACAACTTTGGCAAGGGTGGCAAGGAGAACGACGGTGTCACCGCCAACGCTCAGGACGGCAGCGGCTACAACAATGCCAACTTCGCTACTGTGTGTCTCATCCCTATTGTTCATTTCTGGCCAGCTGCTTACTCTCGCCTTTCCTATTTTAGCCTCCCGATGGTCAACGCGGTCGCATGCGCATGTACGTCTGGGACACCGCCACGCCCTTCCGCGACGGTGACTTGGAAGCCGGCATCGTCATCCACGAACTCTCTCACGGCTTGTCGACTCGCTTGACCGGTGGTCCTTCCAACTCTGGATGCCTCGGCTGGGGCGAGAGTGGAGGCATGGGCGAAGGCTGGGGTGACTTCCTTGCTACTGTTATTCGAAGCACTGCCAAGTACTCGGACTATCCTATGGGTGCCTGGGCAGCGAACAGGGACAAGGGAATCAGGAACTATATTTACAGCACCGTGAGTAGATGAAGTTACAGTCCCATGCCCGGAAGCGGCTGCTGACGATTCATTCTCTCAACCTTCACAGAACATGACTACCAACCCTTCGGTTTACAAGACTCTTGACGGAGGTGGATATTGGGGCGTACACGCCATTGGTGAAGTGTAAGGGTCTTCGCTTGATAATGTTGGTGATAACACTGACGCCGAGCGATTCTCTCTAGTTGGGCCCAGATCCTCTTCGTCGTCCTTCAAGGCATCCTCGAGAAGCACCCTTACGGAGAGAGCCTGTTCCCACCTCAACCCAACACCCAGGGCATCTACGAATACCCCAACGACTTCTATCTCCCACCGTTGAAGGGCAAGACCGCTCCTATCCCCAAGCACGGCAACGCCCTCATGGTCCAACTCGTCCTCGACGCCATGAAGCTTCAACCCTGCCGTCCTTCATTCTTCGCCGCTCGTGATGCCATCATCCAAGCCGACGAGAACTTGACCGGTGGTGAGAACAAGTGTGTCCTTTGGGCTGGATTCGCCAGTCGTGGATTGGGTCCGTTCGCTCAGATCAAGGGTGGAACTCCATGGGGTGGAGGAATCCGCAAGAACGACTTCAGCGTTCCCGTCAAGTGCGGTGGAACTGGCAAGCCTAATCGTGGCGATGGTAACGATGGTGATGACGAGTAGATGCATGACCTCTGTGGTGGTAGATGATCTCTTTCGTTTTCGACATGCTTGGTTCGTCTAGAGTAGGATTGAGAAGTAGGCCGTGTCGCTTTCCCCCATTTACGATATCGATAGCCCGCATTTTGTTTTTCCCTCGCTTCATGATGTCCTTTCATATTTACGTGTAGCTCGGCCTCGAATCTCATTCCATTTCTTACTCGAATCCAGAGAACAGACTGCCTAAGCATTTATTCGATCAGAAGACTACGTTTCTACATGACAACATCCACTGCCGAAAGCAGCTCAACCCCAAATCACGCTAGATGAAGCCTCACACCACACTACCGCCAAGATACCCCGTATCCCGGACTCCCCCAGCCCGTTCTGGATCCTCATACCCCTCACACCATTGATCCTCCTAATCCTCTGAGCTGTACGGAAGCACGGAATTAATTCTTGTCGGGCCTTTCTGCCACAGCGAAGTTGGGTACAAAATTTTGATGAGTAAGTCGGGCAAGTGCAGAGCCATCATTGTTCGCTTGGCGAATCTCTCTTGAAGGGCGTGTTCGATTTCGTCCAAATTCCACGTCCAATCGAGAAGAGTTATGGTATCCAGGGCCTCGAAGGCCGGGATCGTTGCCACCTCCATCTGGGGGCCTGCACGCCCCGATATTGCGTCGAGGAACATGTCTAGGCACGACATATTGGAGCCGACGTACACTGACACCTCCGTAACGATTCTAGAACTTTGCAATGCTGCGAAGTCCTCTGTTGCTCTGGATCCTTCAGTCAGGCCTTCGAGCTCGAGGGGGAGAAATACGCCGGGACCGTCGACTCCGACTGCTTGCTCCAGCCAGGGAAGACCGGTGGGAATGATGATATGCAGGTTACATGTGAAGTAATTACGCTCGTCGTCTTGGGCGCTCCAAATGAAGTATTCTTGTGGATCAAACACCAGCGTGGAGCCGCCGCCGCAACGCTTGTTCAACTGATCGGACACTGGGGCGAATGGATTCAGAATTTCACTCAGGAAACGTGACTCGTCGAAATCGGGTCCATCGTGAGTAAGCTCGAGCTCGAGTCGAGTCATGGTCCTGGGTTCGACTGTCATGCGGTGGAGAATGCAGTCCGCTCCCATTGCAGACACTGCTCTGAGGCGAAGGGATGTCAAGAGAGGAAAATGAAATCTAGACGAGCCCGTCTCAATCGGCGTTGGATCGACTTCCGTTCCGAACAGGTCCAAAATCTCCAAGGTGGGGCTGCAGGCTAGGATGTCCAAGATGTACTGTGCAGACAGACTTCCTCCGGTATGGGTCCCGATCCCGGTCAATTTCAAGCTCTTGAGACCGGCGAACGCATTCGGCAACCATTGGATAGGAGTGGCGTAAATATTCAGGTTACAGATGCTCTGGGTTTGTCCACTAAGCAAATTAATGCCCGGTCCGGTCCACGGAGCCTGAGGGAGCTGGGGGTCGAGCTTCACCATGATATTTTGTAACTGAGGTGCTGGACCCGCGAGGTAGCGAGCCACGCTTCCAGCCTGCCCATTAAGGAGTTGGAACGCAGCCGTACCCCAGCGGTTCCGATGACGTACGGCCAGCCGCATGAATTCGTCTAGAGTTGGTGCTTTTTTCGATGAATGGATGATATTTTTGGCTTTGGCCCGACCTCGCAAATAAGGCAGCGTTCACCCTCATCGGTAATGCTGCACAAGCCACGCTCCAGAGGTACGGTGTTCCATCAACCAAGTCCCTCCACGCTGCGCAGACGGTTCTGAGGGAGTGAAGGGAAGCCAGATATCCGAAGCAAGGGTCCGGCGAGTACAAGCTCCGACCATTCAGGTCAAGTGGAAGGGACATGTGGATAATAATAGCAAGGAGCTCATTGGGTAGCCTTTGTATTATGAGCGGCAAGTTGCGATCCGCGCTCTTTTGGGCTGCATACGTTGCAGATGAATTGTCGGGATTGCGTTGGACGACATGCTGAGATATACGCGTTTCAGAAGCCATGTGGGCTTTTAAAATTGCTATGCACCTGACCCATAGGTATTTAGAACCCGAAGTAGTAACGGCCCTACTAAAAAGATGCTTGTACTTACGATCCGCGAGGGAAACCCTATTGAAACAAGGATTCACAGACAAATTCAACGTGCACTTGGAAAGCAGTGAGAAGCGCAGCAAATTGGTAAGAATAATTTTGCAACTTGCTGGGAGTTGTCGGTTGAGTCTTCTCAATCCCGGGGCGCAGTCTTGAACAGCAAATTTGGTCTGTTGTAAGAACCGGACTCGGTCGAGCGGGACAGCCGAGGCAGGGTCCTCTGTGGGACGCGCGAGAGTCGAGGGACGAGAGGCACAGTTGGGGGCCGCGGAAGAGTTCCATTTCGACTCGCTCACGACCTCTTCACCTATAATACACCGACATCTCATCTAAATTCAGCAAAAATTCCACATAGCTAGCGTTTCCGTAGTATAAAAACAAAAGGCCAAGGCATGAGCCTACCTTCTGGGGAGCGTGTCATTGCTGTTGCCGTCTACGTCAGGGTGCACCTCGGCCCTCGATCGGACGACACACCGGACATTTTTGTCGGTAAAATACCATATTAGGTACTATATACAGCCCTTCTGAGGTGTTTTGAAAGAGGGTATTGGTAGAAGTGGCGAGGTCATGTTGAAGGGGGGGTGGGTCGGGGAGAAAACCGAGGCCCCCCAGGGCCATCCCGCCTACCGCAATGCGAAGGAATAGTTGAGCATCCACTAGCCTCATACAGCTCGGATTTCCGAGGGCTTGGTTCCCAAACCAAGGTGGAAGTAAATCTAGCGGACAGCTCTGAAGTTTCTCATGGTTCTGATCCAGAGACGGCAGGAGCTAGCGCACGACACGCACCCAACAGTAAATTACACGAACACGATAGCATTCAAAAAGAACCTCTTTTTATTTATTTTCAGGCTACATTTCCCGTTTGTTCTTACTTGGTGGGCATGTCAGGTTCAAAGACAAGGCGCTATTCCCCCGGCAAGAGGCAGAAATTAACATGTGCTCCAGACGTAGTTCCCTCCCCAAAGTAGGAGGTTCAGCTAATCACTCACCACGGGGGTCTCAGTGTTTCCATTATTATTATAATAACGGGCAACGTACGCTTTCCGGTTACTCACACCGTACACGCGCTTGGTCTTGAGTTCAACTGACCAAGACAGATTATAACCAACTGGATTTTCGGCGTTAGAATCAATTACCCGAAGAGAGAGACCGAATGCAAGGTCGAATGGATGAGGGGTCCGCTTACCCGAATTGGCTTCGTCGTTCCAAACGCTTCGCAGACTGCCGTCCCATCCGAGGTACCAGGTCCAACTGACCCCTCCACTTGTGTTGTCTGCAGTCTTCAGGGGCGGGTAGACGGATGGGAGCGTTGTAAAGGTCAATGCAGCCCATCTATAATTTGCAGCGTTAGTGTTGATATGTGCATATTGAGACCAA
Organism: Tulasnella calospora MUT 4182; assembly: GCA_000827465.1. Classification (NCBI taxonomy): domain Eukaryota; kingdom Fungi; phylum Basidiomycota; class Agaricomycetes; order Cantharellales; family Tulasnellaceae; genus Tulasnella; species Tulasnella calospora. Next base: position 18,536 of record KN823202.1, read on the forward strand.
CGGGAATCATCATAATGATGAGAGGGGTCAGACGCACTCTGATGAGTTTTTGCCGAACTCTTTGTCGGCTGAACTTGCTGCGAGTCCCACCCAGGGCATGCCAGACGCGTTGGCGTTCTACACAAGAGTACGAATTAGCTGAATGGAAGTCTCTTCATACGTTACAAGGAATGACACTCACGAGTCCCTCAAGAATAACGGTCTCTTCGCCAGGAGCGATCCGAACTCTCAAGGCATCGTCGTAGTCATCGCAAGTCTTCAAGTTGTTGCGTGCCCCAACACTCCTGCAGATGTATTGACCTGCACCAAGGTTCGAGCTGATTACTTTGATACGACCAGTGAGCGCGGTGCGGGACCAGTTGTTGGTAGAATTAAACATTGTGGAATGTAGGGGAACGAACGAGACGAGTGGTGATTCAAGAGTGAGAGGAGTTTGTATGAAGGCTCATAGGCAGCACCGAAGATGAATATATACTATTTGGAGTAGTGATATCAGCAGGACCCGCGGCCCTCCCACCATTGATGACGCCCGGCGCATGGAGAAACACCGCCGTTCAGAACTCTTTCGTACGCGTGGAGGTGATCAGTGTACCGCCGATCCAAGAGATCGATGTTCTGATATGATCTAACAAGACAGCCAAAGAAGTTCGGCCTTGGGGTGAGCACGCCAGACGAACCACCCGAACAGCACGGAAGCGCTCGTCGAAGCCGGCGTTCTCGCTTCAACGCCGAGAATAACCGCAAATTTAAAAACGCCATGAATACTAAATACAGACTAAATTAACGAGCCGACGCGCTTTGTATCTCGAGGTGAGAGCAACTTTGGGATGTGGCTTTCCTAGGGGGCTGCCTCGATGGCCGATCCCCTTCCAGGCAGCGGGCTTCGGTTGCTGCGGTAGCTAGTTAGATATGGCCTTGATCAATGGGCTCTAGTTTGGAATCACTTTGGGGGCATCCGAAAGCTTCGCTGAAGGGCGTGGATAGAATGCCGAAGTCCACCGACCGCTCAGAGAAGAAATAGTTAGTGTCTGGGCACCTGACCGAGATGCCGCCCACTCTCGTTGATCAGACTCGCGTCCACAATTATTATCTGCTCCTATTAATAGTAACCTCATGATCACGACCGGGTCTACCGTTAGCAGGAGAAACTGGGTTTTTTGTGCGCTACGTTGGTCGTCATCGCCGGACCCTGATTCTCACCTGAGTGTCTGACTGGAGGGGAAGTATTCGAATTTTTGTTTCTCCTCGAAGCTCCTTCTCTGGAAGAAGTCAAGGCGCAGATTGAACAGGTCGTTTACTGCTGACTGGCGCGGCGAGCTCTCCTTTCCCCGGGTCTTTCACCCAAACGACTATGATTCAGTCGGGCACGGCTTAATGTCTATTATCCTTTCCTCAGTGAGAAACATTCAAGCTTGACCGTTGCAAGTTCTCTCAGGTGTACAGGGTGTATCGATATTGTGGGCGGCTACACCTCTGAAATTGCGGTTGCCGAATTTGATCAATGGGCCGGCGACTGGGGGACTGCAGACAAGTCACTAACTAAAGTAGCTTCATTTTCTTTGTACATTCAAGGTGTTTCGACGGCGTGAATCTTTTACTAGAATCCGGAACTTTCCGAAACCGAAACGGAAGCATATTCCCCTTACGACGTCGACTCATCTGGCTCAAACACTAAACGCTAGAGGACCAATAAAACCCTCAGCATGGGATATTCACTAAGTGTGCGAGCGTTCTAAGCAGTAGACTCACGACCGACGCTTCCCCCTCTGGCTTGGTTCCGTAATACTGAGCGACGTATGCTTTACGGTCGCTCACTGCATATATCCTTTTGGAAGATAACTCGACTGTCCAATCAAGGCAGTACGTGACTAGAAGTAGACATTATGGTAGACATTAGCTTACTTCACGAGGAAGAGAAGGGATTTACTCGCCTGGACTCCCATCGTTTCTCCAAAAGCTTCTCAAAGTCCCGTCATAGCCCAAAATCCAGGAGTGCCTAATCGGTCCTTCGGTGTTTTGAGAGACTGATTCGGGTTGATTGGCAGAAGGTCCAGAAGTATACGACAATGCGACCCAGCTGGAGGCAACGTCAAACAGGAGAAAGCCAGGGTCAGCGTCTTGTTAAGAATGGAATTTTAGGCAAGGACAGTACTGATGTGTGTTGGCCCCAAGAATACCATCGGCCCAACCCGCCACAAGGCCGAGCCAGTGTTGACTAACAGTACCGTTCTTTTTCACGGGCGAACCGAGAGTAAGGGCAAGATCAATTAATTTGACACACGATTTTGAGCCGGCGCACTGAAGCCTAAAGTGCGTTTCAGGGGAGGTATGGACTTACCAGGCACTGAATAACGACAGAATCGTCTCGAGGGGCGATCCGAACCCTTAGCGCATCTTCGTAGTCATCGCAAGTGGTCAGGTGGTTATTGTGACCGAGTTTTCTAGAGAGATATTGGCCTGCAGCAAGGGTTGAGCCGAATACTTTGATGCGGCCAGTGAGCGCGGTGCGAGTCCAGGGTTTGGTTGAATCGAGCATTGTAGAGCGAGAAGGTGAAGAGAAGGCGAGGAGCGTTGGATTTGGACTGCAGAGAATAAAATGGGCACCAAGAAGGGGAGCAAGAGGTCGAATTTATATGGTCTTGACCAGGGATGTTAGGTTTCTGATGGAGTCCCGGCGCTTAGAGGCCTGCCGTAAAGAGTCAAATTGCGGAGGTGATGAGTTGGTGCCCGGGCGCGCGGAGATAGTCACGGGAGCAATGTTGATGACGTCATCCACTGGACGCAGGCTCCCAGCGAGGCAACGGGAGGCTATGAGACTTTTCGCAGGAGAAAGTGCTTGCGGAGCCAACGACCTTTTGACACTCAGACCGCGGAAATGTGCCCATCAAAACATGTGGGGCAGATTCCCGGGGCCTCTCACGGTCAACAGGCTTGGGTCGTTACACTATATCCGATGTTTATCCGCGGCCCCTCATGTGCTTTCCTTTCGCCTTTGCTTTGACCTCGCCGTTTTGTTTTTTCGTTTTCCGTTTCCGGGGATATCGGTCTCTTCTTCCTTTCGACCCTGTTGTATAGATGTATTCTGTCATAGTTGATCTTCTTACATATAGACGATACATGTACACTCCTCGCTTGTTTGAAGTGAACCCTGCCTTGTCAGCGACGTCCGGGTGTTGTGATCTCGCCGTACGTGGGTCATCGTGCACGGATACGACCTCGCTGCTGGTGACAGCGTCCAACGCGAACGTGATTGACGCGCAGACCGCATCGCCATTAATGCCGGAGAATTCGGGTAGTGATGGGGAGAGCATGGCGAATATCGAGTCTAAATATGGAGGCATCATTAGATCACGGGGATCCTCAGGGACGGTTAACGTTAGGGCTGTTTTCTCGGCGGCTGGAACATCGAAACCCTGCATATTCAAGAGCAAATTGCTTTCCTGAGAAGACGACCACAGTAGCGCAATTCATCAATATGAACAAGCTGCCAAAATCTTTAAAGAAATTGGAAGCAACCATCATGAAGCCATTACCTTGAACCGAGCAGCTCATGTTCGTCGATTAATGGAGCAACAGGCGGCCGCATGACGTGTCTCAGTAAGATCACGACCGAGTAGGATATATGTGTCTTATGCGATGTTGTTCTACTCTTGTAATAATTTCCTAGTTGATTGACGAGAGTGAAGTCAAAATTCCTGTTGTCATAATAATCAGGGATCGAATACCATATTGGAGAAATCAGGATCGTGATGTGTTAAGGAAAGATGTTGATGTTCCTACCAGCACACGGGTTATTACAGTACCATTTTTTCACTGTCGCAGGCTGAATTGCTCTGTGTATCCGCTTTTTTTGTTTTGCATCGCTCACAGGATCTCTGGGTTTCGCATCGAGGTTTCTTGGACCCGAACGCTTTCGGTACCCTCTCCACCGTCAAGATGGGGTAGTCCCTCAGCGCTGCGGAACGAGGTTTGCAGGTCGAAGAAATGAAGTCACAACCATATCCATTCAAATAATGCGTTCCGGCAATGTTTTCGCGCTGCTAACCGCTAACTCACCGGAAAAGCCGCCTCCCGTGCTGGGCGGGGTCCGCTGCCTCTCTCGGGGATCAGGGAGTCGGAGAGACAGAACTCGGGGAAAATGTAAGGTGTTTTTGAAACAGACATCTCATGTATCGAGATAAATCTCAACAACGTATCAGCTATGAAAGCAGTATCGATCGGCAGAGGGACTCAGTCCCAAACTACGCAAGACAACGATTCACACCAAACTACTGCCAGCAAACCGGGTTCCCGTGCCGCCCAGACATGCCCGCCGAGAGACCCCTCACGTGTACGCAGAGCCGATTATGGACGCGATTGAATAGGCGGAAATTTTCATAAGAAAGTGACTTATAATCCTACGCAAGTAAAGATAGCCTGCTCTGTTGAGGACCGGCAACAGGAAGGTTCTGGGGAATAGAGTTGCATTCAGTCCTTGGAAATACCAACGCCAACAGTAGAGAAAGCTCACAGGGCTTCGCTAAAATCAACTGCATTGGATATTTTCTCTCCGACGTGGCTCCACATCACATATCAACCCCAAACTGGCTGCCAGAGTTCCTCACACCACACTACCGCCAAACACCCCGGTTTCATTCGACTCCCTAGCCGTAAGACTTTTACACCTTCCATCCTTCGTATTTGGTTCGCTGTTTCGAGAGGAATAATTCTGTCCGGATGGTAGCCCACAGAATCGAATTCGATTTGCAGATCGGGAAAGGATAATCCCATCGTCCTCCGTTTTGAAAACCTCCTTAGGAGCATGTGCTCAACTCTGGATATATCCCATGACCAGTTAAAGAGGCGTAGTCTGTGCAAAGCCGGAAACGCGGGTAGAGAATCCGACATCGGGTCCGTTCCATCTCCAGACCCTGAACCCTCGAGTGAGTTGAAGACAGGTTCTACACACTCAACACCAGACATGATATTTAGTGCTAGCTTAGAAAGCACTCTCGATCTTTCCAAGGCCGCAAGGGGTCCTGGCACACCTCCGCGAAGGTAGAGAGAAGCCATTACTCCCGGATCTCCAATTCCTATTACATTCTCGAGCCATCGTAGGCCAGTCGAGAATTGGGCCCTTGGTATTACGAGTGAAAACCGCTCGCTTGAGCGAGGAAAAGCTCTCCATGCGAAGCCATGATGCGAAAGGGAGGACGACTGGTCGACGCATGATGTGTTGAGATGTTTATACACCTGTACAAAGGGTGAAAGGGTCTCCGAGAAAAAACGGTCCCAGTCTACGACAGGGTCATTTGCTGATATCGCAATGTTGAACTGAGTGATCACTCCGGCTGTCACTGAAAGACTTTGGAGGAGAATGTCCACCACCTCTGCGGAAATCCATCTTAAGCGAAAGCACCGTAGATAAGGAAGGCGTATGCAAGGGAAAGGATTGTTGATAGGCGAGGGAATAATCATTATCCAATCCAGCTCCAGGATCTCCAATGCTGGACTGCAGCTGAGGATGTCCAACAAGTGCTGAGTCGTAGGGGCGTTTTCTAGAATATTGGACAAGACTAAAGTCTTCAAATTTGTGAGAGTGTGTGATGGCCATTGAATGGAGATCGATCGAAGCTGGAAGTTTCGAAGATTCTGGGTTTGGGAGCCCAGCAGGGTCATGGGTTCCAGAGTCCTTTCCAAATGAGTTATCGAGAGCTTGATACTTTGAAGTAGCGGTGCCGGTGATGTGATGTGATTAAGAAGTAGAGAGGCGATGTCGCCGGAGGATGCTTCAAGCACCACTGCGACCCAGCGATGTCGATGCTCTTCGGTAAGTTGCAGGAAATTTTGCGACTCGATATCTCCTGCCACCTTTGATCCCTGGTAGTGTATAAAAACTTGACATTCCCTAGACCTTGAGAGAATGACCGAATTTAGGGTCATAGGGAACGTAACGCAGACAACCTTCCAAAACGATGCCGTGCTGTGGACCACATCTCTCCATCCCCTGCATACGGATCCAAGGGCATTGAGAAACTTCACAAATTCATGGCAGGTATCCACTTCATGAAGCCCTAGTATATCGATGGGAGGCATGGAGAGATCGAGAATAAGGACAAACAGTTCGTAGGGTAGGTTCGAGATGGCAGGCATGGTGTTGTGGGTTTAAGGGCGTTGAGGTAGCCGAGGTGTAAAGTCTCGCCAATAGTTTGGAGCGCGGAATATCTGAGGGACTCTCAAACGCAACCGATCAGTTGAATGTTTGTTGCTCGGTGATTTTATACTCACGATCGCCCAATGGTCAGAAGGGAGAAATGATGGCAGTACCGATAGCTAGTCTTTCGCGCTTCGCGTTGATAGAGGGCCTCGAAATGGCGCAAAAACTAGAGCTTTGGGTAGACCATGGCTCAATTTGTAGGTGATCAGCACACAAGCAGGCTGAAATCTTACCAGCTTCGATCGTAAACGGGACCGCTAGGACAGAGAAGAATGACTTGTTTGTGGCAAAGATCGGAGAACGAGATTTGGAGAACGAATATGATAGGTGTTGGAACGGGCACTTGTGGAGGTTCGGTCGGCTAGCAAAGGATCGTGACTGAACTGGATTCGTCCCTCCCACGGTTGGTTTCAAGTCGGCACGGGACCGGCGGAGACCGGGTCCTCACTCGCAATTTGGCATTGTCCCCGGAGGTTGTTAATATTACAAATATTTCGGAATCTTAAGAGTGGCTTGGACGCCGGACTTGATCTTGTAAGTAGCCGCAAACAGAACGCAGATTAATTCGGGCCTGTTTACTGCCCTCTGATTTCGATGGGGGCAGCAGAATGTGCCCCTGATCCGTCGATACATTCCTCGGCCGTCATGAAGCAGCTGTTTTGTGCTGGACTTCATATGACTTTGTGCAATGGAAACACGTATTCAAATTCCATATTTCTAACTTGTGGCAGGTGTTTCAATCATATATCTAAAAATGAATAGCCAAATCCGATTGCCACGAAAGCTAGCTACCAACGCCATTTACAATTCGTCCCTACTATTCTTCATCGCATCTCCCTTCATACCCTCCCTTCCAACGGAAGTACATTCGACTGGCGTATCGAATCCGTCTTTCCTCTTTCCGCCTCCCCATGGCGTCCACGCCATCTCAGCAGCCCCCTGAGCGCTGACCCCAAGTCCTTGCTCAGCAAAACCCCTCCACAAGTCGCACGTGTGGTTTCCACCAAAGATGATTCGGTCGGCTTGAATAAGAGCGTCCCGAGCCATTAGGAACGTTGGGTTACATGGAAGCAGAGTGAGCGATGTTGAAATGAGAGACGCCAAGATGCTGTTCTTCGATGCGGTTTGAGTTTCGGGAGTGCTATCGCTGGGGTTCGAATCCGCAGAGACTTCATCTTCGCTGGTGCCTTCATTACCGAGAGTGCTAACCGTTTGATTTACCGAGTCTAGAATCTCGGCCCAGCTAGAAAAGGGTAAAAGATGGGTCAGCGTCGCGAAATGCACAAACGATGAGAAGCAGTCTTACACGCGGCCCATCCGTTCAAACCCCCAATAAAGTGGCCGATTCAAGCTCCTATACGTCGAAGGCTTGCTCATCTCTCCTTCTTTTGACACAAGTTGAGTCTTGCCACCGTCAGTCCCCCAACTCCCAACGAACTGCTTGACACCCTCTCGGATTGCGGCGCTCTCTCCCCATCCGAAGCAACTTTCCCCGCGTTCCTCTCCCTCGCTCAGCGCGTCGAGAACCTCAGATGGAGGAGAGGATGAAAGCCCCTGTGGCTGTTCCGGAAGGATGGAGAGATCCAACAGGCGAATGAGAGCACCCGGGAACCCAGCCTCCACGTAGCCGTCAAACTTCCGGCCATTCTTGAATAATATGGACAGCTTCCAAGCACGGGTCAGCGATGAAGTCGGGCCCGTTTCGCTCTCGTCGTTGTCCTCTTCAAAGTCGAAGAATTCGGGTGGTTGCCGAGGGGGAGTCTGAACGTAAACGAGTGTGGCGTTGACTGATCCATCCGCACCTGGGACGTTTTTCAGCTCAAAGACATAGCGTCCACTCTCCGGTCGACGAAGGCTCTTGATATTCCTAAGAGCTACCCCAGGGCTCCTCTTAACCTCCCAAAAAGCGTCGTTCTCCCCATGCGAAAACGAAACTACGAGCAATACAGCGGCGACCGCCGGGTCCGTGATGCCTTCCTTCTTCATCAACTCGCTTTGGTCTTCTCGGACCAGCTGCTCCAGCTCGGAATACGTGTAGAAGTCAATGTCCTCGAGGATATAGTCTGAGTTAGATGATCCACAAAGCAGGTTGGGCCGTGGGCGGGCATCGCAATGAAATTGGTGAAGGGAATGGAGATGGGCGGACGCCGTGGAGAGATCGGTGACGAAGTCCCAGGTGCAAGTGTCCTCGTCGTAGGTTGTGGCTACTTTAAACGGAGATGGGGTGCTAAGATCGAGGGGTTCTCGCATTTCCAGGTGGCCACATTCTTGGTAGACGTGGGCAGTGTTCGAGTAATCGTGCATGACTTCCCGTTGGAACCACACGCTAGCCTTTTGAAACCACGAGGTCGGAGCTGAGGCGGCCAAACTCTCTTGAATGCATTTCTCAAAGGCTCTCTGGACGTTTTGCTGGCATTTGCTCTGAAGTTCGAAAAGTTTCTCCGGGGCCTTTCTGGTTTTGGAAAGTCGTTTGAACCAGTCGCGCCATTTGGGGTTTTCTCGCATCCATTGGTGATGAACAAACTGACTAGTCGTTTGACAGTATGTTTGAAGGTTATACTGAGGGATTGGGGTCAAGTCAAAGTCGTCGAGATCGGAGGGCGACGCCGTGAGGTCTTCTGCTGAGCCGCGGTAGAACTGGGGGTAGATCCGAGTTAGTGAAATTAACAAGCTAGTACTCTGGCTGACAGCTCCCAACGCACCGAATCGCCATACGAAATGACCTCGTCGTTCAAGATGTTGAGAGAGAGATTCCCATCCACAATTTCGATCGTTCGATTGTGGGCTACTTGCCTCACGTCGACTCGCCAGACGCCCGTGGACGCGTCTTGGCGCACGTCGGTTTCCGTCACCAACAAAGAGTCTTTTGGATACTTGAAAACCTGTTCGATGTACCATTCTGCAAAAGCGAGAGCGGACTTTTGATCGTCAATGTTGTCGTCGAAAGGACGGCTTCGAGGATTGGGGGGAGCGGTGTTGAAGGTGGAGTGTGTGGCTGGAGGTCCAAAGGAGTGCGATTTGGATTTGTCTTGTTTTACCGGATTGGCTTGTGCCAAAGAAAATAGAACGACGAGGAAGAGGTCGCGCTTAGAGGGCATCCTGGGGGTGGCAGGAAGGTGGTTGTTTCCGTCTGCGCTGTACACCTCTGTGCATCAGCGTTGAGAATGCTCGGGAAGGTACCGCAGCCCGCGCACAGTTTAAGAACGCGTGCCTTCTCGAGTCATAACAACCGTTGTCATTCCTTTGAATCTCGAAGCGGAAGCGGGAGAGGAGTTCACTGAACACCGAGATGCTGGGAGGTGGCCACGGGGAACGACGGGGGAATTAATTGGGATCATGGACCAGTGGATGGCGGATGCGAGAGAAGGCCGCCAAAAGCTGTCAAGATGAGGGTGGGACTGTAGCCGGCACTTCGCTTAGCTTACAGCATTGGGGTTCTGAAAGAGATAGAAACCAATTTTGCGGCAGATTCGATTATTGTGGAGAATATGCGATGGGGATCGACGGTCAGGTTTGCGATGGTCGTCAGGGCTGTCGGCACTGTTTGTTCGGCCGCCACACCGCCACCAAGACTCGGTGATAGGAGGCTTCAACAATACGACGATCTGGAGAACTAGGCCTCATTTCTCTCACCTTCGAGACCGTCGCTGTTTCATCTTATAGATAGGCATGGACCCCAAAACACAAAGCATTCCCCTTCACAACGACATCTTTCTCGCTATCCTCTCTCATTTAGCCGTCGGAGATGTCCTTGCCATGAGACAGGTTTGTACTGACCCAGTTCGCGGTGAAACGAGTCTCCGAGGTTGAAATTTTTGCCTGTGGGATTAGATGTGCAGGACGTTGCGAGATCTAACTCATGAGCGGTCGGTCTGGATACCGCACTACGCTGAGATGGTCCGAGAAAGACAACTTCCAACTCCGATGGTGAATCCCAATCTATCTCAAGATTCTATGGAAGCTGCGGTACGGCGAAACAAATTGATCGAATCCGCTTGGCGTTGGGCAAATCCCAAGATGGAGTCACTTCGTTTCGTTCCGCTTCCGGCCTCTAAACATGATTGGATAGAACGGATTCGAAGGGGCTTTATGGTGCCGGGAGGGAGGTATCTCCTGATCTTTGTTTCTGATAGAGCGTTCACTCTATCTCTTGAAGAGCTCTCCGGAGCGCCAGTACCGTTTATAAGTTTGCAGGACGTGAATCTTGAGGGCCTAGACATCAGGACATGCCGCTGGATGACCGGACGACCGAATGATGGCTCTCTCACATTCTATATCGCCATCAGACCGGTGGATCGGTGCGTTGCGACAGGTTCAGCAACCTTGTCACATAATCACCCTAATGATGAGCCCTTAATTGCAGCACTATTCAGTCCTGGACGTATGCGTTCTGGTCGGCTAGCTTCCAAGCCTCTCCACCGTCTCAGACATACCATGGCCAATTCACAATCCAGGGATCACCGCATAATTTACGAACAAAAAACGAGCTGTTCATGTACAACACAGCGAATGCCGAACATATCATTGTTTTTGACTGGAGGGTCATGCTGCAAGGTGGATCTTTTCGTTATTACGCGGTTCGCACCCAAGACCGATCTAGATCTGTGAGTCTCGGCAGTAGCTCCTGCATGGTAGTTTTGGTCTTGAGTCTAAAGGGACGCGCGCATGTCATCGCTATCATTAGGATTTGTCATCGAGAAGCGGCATCCGAGACTTTTGCCTGCTGCCAAATGGTTTCATCCTTACCATCGAGTATGGATCAAATTCGCTCAGTCTCTTCGCTTCCCCTGAATTCCAAACCGTCGACCATCTTAACCAGCTCCTCCCCATGGAACTCGCCGCACCGCTATGGCAATACCACCATCAATCAATAGGTGATCATACATGCCTTCCATTCGAGATCTGGTCACTCCCGCTCTGTCACCCCTACACCGATTCCGACGAGTCTAGCGCCTTGATCTGTGGTCTTGGTCCTTCATGTTGCTATCGCGTGGCCAACGGACCCGAAGGGCCGGAGATACTTGGCCACCAGAGCCTCCCAGACGGGTCGAGATTCATCCCGGGGAGAACAAAGGCGATGGTAATCATGACATTGGACGCTGAAGACGGCTTGCGCATTGGATGCCTCAGCTATGCGCCCAGAATGGAGTTGGAGGGCTCTTCGCCGCAGTCCTATAAAACGTTCGATATATGTACGCCGCAGGCGCTTGGCTGGGAGTTGAAAGGCCGACCCCGGCCATCCTTGAGCAGCTCCCAAGTATATTTTGACGAGGAAAGCGGTAGAATGTGTTTTCTATCGATGGACACATTTCTCGGTCGTCATGAAGCAGGTCTCTTCATGCTGGATTTCGTCTGACTTAGGGTGCCCTCTGATCACGGTAACAAGCATTCTAAATGTAATAGGCCTTTCGCGCTCTATTGTCCCAACCCATGTCGAGATTTCAAAACTTTATCTAGCGATAAATAGCGGAGTGCGATTTGCCATGATACCTAGCCGCCAAAAAAGTTTATATGTAGTTCATCCCTCCTATATAATTCTTCCTCACATCTGCCTTCGTCCTCCTCACTCGTGTGAGTGCACACACCTCCAGTACATCTTGTCCATCCATCCTCTGCCTACCCTTCCATGGTGTTCACGTCATCTCAACAGCCCAATGAGCACCGAATCCAAGTCCCTTTAGCACCATCTCCACACGGCGCACGTGCATGCCCTCGAAGCCGATATTACTGCTGGTCGATGCGGTTGACAGTTGTTTGTTGCTGCTCAAGCTCTCGGTCCGGCACCGCCACCCAGCAAAGACTCCTTCAGCGATAGGAAACGCTCAAAACACAAAGAAGATCTCAAAAACTAGGCTTTATTCCTCTTACCTTCTACTTTCTTGGTCATCTGGATCAAAATGAACTCCCTAACGAGAGGCATTCCCCTGAACCACGACACCCTATTGGCTATCCTTTCTCATTTGGCTATGGGAGACATCCTTTCCATGAGACAGGTTCGTGATAAGCTACTTCTCCAAGCTAGCTCCTCGTAATTGATATTTGACCTGTGGAAGTAGGTGTGCAGGACGTTGCGGGATCTGACCTACGAGCGGTCGGTCTGGACATGGCACTACGCTGAAATGGTCCGAGACCGGCAACTTCCCTGCCCGACGATGGATCACACGTTATCTCAAGATTACATGGAATCTGCGGTGCGACGGGACAAATTGATCGAATTCGCGTGGCGTCGGGCGAATCCCAAAATGGAGTCACTTCATTTCGTGAGACTCTCCGCTTCCGATCACAATTGGATAGGAGACATTCAAAGGGGCTTGATGGTGCCGGGAGGAAAATATTTCCTTATTTTTTCTTTCGATAAAGCGTACACTCTGTCTCTCGAAGAACCCTCCCGGTCACCGGTGTCGTTTATAAGCGCGCAGGACGTGAATCTGGAGGGCTTAGACATCGAAACGGGCAACTGGAATACAGGACGGCCAGATGACGGTTCTCTCACACTCTATGTCGCCATCGTATCCGCGGATGGGTGCGTTGCGGGATGTGGGCGAATGATTTTTGTGGTCACTGTAATGACGAGTTCTCTCAAATTTAGAGCCATCAATGCTCAGACGTATGCGTTCTGGTCGGCCAACTTTCAAGTCTCCACGCCCACTCAAACATACCATGGCCAGTTTACACTTCGGGAATCACAACGCAACGTACGGACCAGAAACGAGCTATTCATGTTCAGCACAGCGAATGCCGAACATGTCGTTGTCTTCGACTGGAGGGCCTTGCTGCAAGGTGGTTCCTTCCGCTATTACGCCATTCGTATTCAGGACCAATCTGTGAGTCCCGCCTATAGCTTCTGCATTAGAGCTTTAGAGACTAAAAGATCGCGCTCATGTTCTTGCCATCAATTAGCTTATGTCGTGGACCAATGACCTTCGAGATTTTTGTCTGCTGCCAAATGGCTGCATCCTTGCCATCTTTAGCCATGGGTTGAATTCACTCGGTCTCTTCGCTTCCCCTGAATTTCAAACCGCCTATCATCTCAACCAGCCCCTCCCCGTAGAGTGTGCTACACCGCTCTGGCAATACCACCATCCTGTAGACATTCATATCTGCCAACCATATCGTGTCTGGCCACTCCCACTATGTCACCCCCACACCAATACCAACGAATCTAGTGCCCTGGTTTATGGAATACTCACTAGGTGCTGCTATCGTGTAGATGCGGAATCCGAAGGGCCGAAAATAGTGGGCCATCAAACGCTCCCAGCCGGGTCGAGATTCCTTCCGGGCAGAACAAGGGCCATAACGGTCGCGACATTGGACGGTGACGATGGCTTACACATTGGATGTCTCAGCTATGCTCCCAAAACTGAATTGGAGGCTTCATCGCCGCCGTCCTATGGAACATTCAATATATCCAAGGCGGACGTGCCAGGTTGGGAGCTGGAAGGCCGACCCCAGCTTGATTTAAGCACTTCTCAAGTATATTTCAACGAAGAAAGCGGCAGAATGTGTTTCCTATTGATGGAGCCGTTCCCCGACGGTCGTGAAGCATGTGTCTTGGTGCTGGACTTTGTGTGACCTGGGCTGCGCTCTCACCATAGAACCAAGTGCTCCACATCACATAGGCCTTTATGCTCTATCGCCATAAACTGTGTCAGTATTTCAATCGTGTATCTAGAAATGGGTAGCGGAGAGCGGTCCGCCATGATAGCTATCCACCGATGATGTTTACAGTTCATCCCTCCTATTCTTCGTCGCATCCGGCTTTGTCCTTCTGCGTGGATGAGAGTGTGCCAAGCCATTGGGAACGTTGGGTTATATAGAAGCAGAACGAGCGATGCTGGAGTGAGAGAATGCCCTTCAAGGCGGGTAGCGCCATCACTTGAGTGTGCCACCGAAGAGAGTTGATTGCGGTTGACGGTTGTTTGTTGCTGACCTTCGTCCACCGCCACTAGGTCGGTGGTAGGCGACGTTGAAAACACCACGACCATCTGAAAACTGAGCTTAATTTTTCTCAACTTCTAGACGTTTGTTTTTCACCCTCTGTAAAATGGGCTCTCTAACACACATTATTCCTCTGAACAACGACATCCTCTTGGTGATTCTCTCTCATTTGGCTGTGGGAGATGTCCTTTTCATGAGACAGGTTCGTGATAAACTGCTTCGTCAAGTTTGTTTTTTTAGTTGATTTTTTTTTTTACTTGTGAGAGTAGGTGTGCAGGACGTTGCGGGATCTGACCTACGAGCGGTCGGTTTGGACCTGGCACTACGCTGAAATGGTCCGAGACCGGCAACTTCCCTGCCCGATGATGGATCAGAAGTTATCTCAAGAGTACATGGAATCTGCGGTGCGACGAAACAAATTGATCGAATCCGCGTGGCGTCGGGCGAATCCCAAAATGGAGTCACTTCGTTTCGTGACTCTCACCGCTTCCGAGCACGATTGGATACGAGATATTCGAAGGGGGTTTATTGTTCCGGGAGGAAAATATTTCCTGGTCTTTGTTTCTGATGGAGTATACACTCTATCTCTTGAAGAACTCTCCGGAACGCCCGTATCGTTTATCAGTTTGCAGGATGTGAATCTGGAGGGCCTAGACGTCAGGCCACGCCGCTGGACGACAGGACGGCCTGATGACGGTTCGCTCACATTCTATGCTGCCATCCGACCTGCGGATCGGTGCGTTGCAGCAGGTGCAAAAGTCGGGCATGATATCACTTAACGATGAACCCTCCGATACAGTACCGTTCATACCGAGACGTACGCGTTCTGGTCGGGTAACTTTCAAGGCCCCATGCCCACTCAAACATATTATGGCCAGTTCACAATTTTGGGATCACCACGCAACGTACGAACCAAAAACGAATTATTTATGTTCAATACAAGGGATGGGAATTATATCATCGTTTTCGACTGGCAGGCTTTATTGCAAGGTGGTTCTTTTCGGTATTGCGCTTTTCGTACCCACAGTAACGTTGTGAGTTTCCGCCGGAGCTCTTGTATTATAGTTTTCAGTCGAGAGGCTCACACTCAACTTCTTACTATCATTAAAATCCCCCATAGACAGGCGGCCTCGAAGACTTTTGCCTATTACCAAATGGCCGCTTTCTTGTCATCGACTTCGCGGGACATTCACTCTCTCTCTTCCCTCACCCTGAATTCCAAACCGTCGACCATCTCAACCAGCCCCTCCCCATGGAATACACTACACCACTATGGCAGTACCAGTATCCTCTCGGAGACGGTCATCTGTGCGTTCCAAGATCGATCTGGTCACTCCCATTATGCCACCCCTACACCGATACTGACGAGTCTAGTGCACTGCTCTGCAGTCGAGGGTGTGGGTGCTGCTACCGCGTGGCTATGGGATCTGAAGGACCAAAAATATTGGGCCACCAGATGCTCCCAGACGGGTCGAGATTCCTTCCAGGGAGAACCGGGGCTTTGGTAGCCACACCCCTGGATGGTGAAGATGGTTTGCGCATTGGATGCCTTCGCTATGCACCTGAGACGGAATGGAAGAGTGATTCGCCACAATCGTACGCAACGTTTGATGTCTCTACCGCCAACTTGCCAGGTTGGGCGTCGGACACTCGACCCTCGAGATGCTTAAACTCTGGCCAAATTCATTTCAATGAGGAAGGCGGAAGAATCTGTATCTTATCGAAGGATACATCCCTCTTCCGGCAAGAAGCCACTGTCTTTGTGCTGGATGTCATATGACTTGCCATGTAATCTGGCTCTCGAAATAACTAATCTTTCACCTTTCATGGTCCTAACATGCTTAAATACTGTAACCATAATAAGGAGCCGAGTTCGATCGGTCATGCTAGGTAGCAACCAACAATGTTTACAGTTCATCCCTCCTATTTTTCGTTGCATCCGCCTTCATCTTCTCGATTCCGACCAGTCCGCATTCCTCTGGTACGTCGAATCCATCCTTCCGCTTCCCGCCGCCCCATGGCGTCCACATCATCTCAGCATCCCAATGAGAGCTGACTCCCAGTCCTCGCTCAGCAAAACCTCTCCACAAGGCGCACGTGTAGTTTCCACTAAACATTATTTGGTCGGCTTGAATGAGAGCGTCCCGAGCCATGAGGAATGTTGGGTTACAGGGAACTAGCGCCAGAGACGTCGGAATGAGAGAGGTTAAGATGGTGCTCTTCGATGCGGTTTGGGTTTCAGAGGCGTCGTCATTGGTGCTTGAATCAGTGGGGGTTTGATCTCCAGTGGTGTCTTCGTCGCTATGGGCGATGATTGTCCGGTTTACTGAGCCCAGAATATCGGCCCACCTAGAAAGGGATCGAAGGTCTGTCAGCATTTCTGAGACGAATAAACGAACTGAACAAGCGGTCTTACACGTGGCCCATCCTCTCAACTCCCCAGTGAAGCGGACCATTCAAGCTCTTATAAGTCAAGGGCTTGACCATCTCTCCTCTCTTCAATGACGGTTCAGCCACGTTGCCATCAGACTGAAGAACCCCATGCCCAAAGAACTGGCTGACACCTTCCCGAATCGCCGCGCTCTCTCCCCATCCAAAGCAGCTTTCTGCGCGTTCCAGTTCCTTGTCTAACGACACGAGAGCTTGGTTTTGAGGGACGGAAAGATCCAACAGACGAACGAGAGCACCCTGACGCTTGGCTTCTGTATAGCCGTCGAACCTCCGACCGTTCTTGAATAAAATCGATAGCTTCCAAGCGAGAGTTAATGATGAAGTCGGCTGCGTTTCACTGTCGTCGTCGTCCTCTTCTTCCAAGGTGAACATTTCGGGCGATTTCCGAGGTGGCGTCTGGACATAGACGAGCGTGGCGTTGACCGGTCCATCCGCACCCGGAACATTCTTCAGCTCAAAGGCATAGCTTCCACTCTCGGGTCGACGACGGCTCTTAATCCTGCCGAAGACGTCCTTCGCGGCCTCCATGACGCTCTGAAACGGTTCGCTCTCCCCGTGCGGGAACGAAACTACGAGCATCAACGCGGCAATCGCCGGATCCATTATCCCTTCCTTCTCCATGAGCTCGCTTTCGTCGTCTTGCATCAGCTGCTCCAGCTCGTAGTTCGACTCGAAACCGATACCCTCGAAGTCATCGTCGAATGTTTGACAGGGCAACTTGGGCTTTGGGCGGACGTCGCAGTGGGATTGGCGAAGGGAATAGAGCCGGGCGGACGCGGTGGAGTAGTTGGTGCTGAAGTTCCAGGTGCACGTGTCCTCGTCGTACGTGGTGGGTACTTTAAAGGGGAGTGGGGGGCGAAAGTCGAGAGGGACCCGCATTTGGAGCGAGACGCATGCTTCGGGGATGTAGCCGTAGGCGCCGCCCGAGTAATCCTTTAGGACCTCCCGCCGGAACCACACCCATGATCTTCGAAGCCATGTGGTCGGTGATGAAGAGGACGAATGCTCTTCGATGCATTTCTCCAAGGTTCTATCAATGTTTGCGTAGCATTTCTCCTGATTATCGTAACGTTGGTCCCAGGCCTTCCTGCTTTTTTGAAATCGCTGAGACCATTCGACCCATTTGGGGTTTTCTCGCATCCATTGTTTACGAGCGACTTCGCTGGTCGTTAAACAGTAAGATTGCAGGTTGGACTTGGGGAATCCGAACGGAACAGGGAAGGAGTCGAAATCGGTGAACTGGAAAGGGGTCTCGGAAGCTGTGAGGTCCGGGGGAGGACCACGATAAAACTGCGCCCAGATGGATCGGTGTTAGTGAATATTAGAAGGCACGAGCATTTACGGTCCCAACGCACCGAATCACCATATGAAATGACCTCGCCTTTCAAGATGTTGAGCGAGATGTTGCCGTCCACGATTTCGATCGTCCCATTATGCGCGACTTGCCTCGCGTCGACTCGCCAGACGGCTGTGATCGGGTCTTTCCGCACGTCGCTTTCCTCCACCCGCCATGTGTCTTCAGGATAGTTGAGAAGATGTTCGATGTACCATTTTGCAAACGCGAGAACGGACGTTTGGTCATCAACGTTGTCGCCGAAAAGACGGCGTCGTGGATTGAGAGGAGCAGTGTCGAAGGTAGCGTGGGTGGCTGGAGGTCCAAAAGAGAGCGAGGTAGATTTTTCTTGTTTGATTGGATCGGCCTGAGCCAAGGAAAACAGGAAGGCGAGGAAGAGGCCACACTTGTAGGGCATCCTAAGACAGGAATGTGGTGCTTTCCGTCGTCTGGAGTCCTTAAGCTGCTTTATATCTAGATGTTCGGAGTACTTCAAGAAGGGCTTGGCATGTCTGAGCGTGGTGTAAGATGGGGTGCCTTTTTGAGTCAGGCCAAGGGTCGTCGTGCCTTGAAAAAGTCAGAACGAAGGTTGTCTCCGAATACGGAGGAGCTTGTGATCCGCCATACGAGGGATTGATAAT
>KN823203.1:7755-30346 GCA_000827465.1 Tulasnella calospora MUT 4182
GTGATTACCTATGGACTATTCTGTATATATCTGTGTGTGCGCTTGCCACCTTCTGATGTCCATAGATGTCTATATATGTGAACTACTTCTGTATTTGCAAGTGTGAGCATCTTCTACCAGTAATGAGATATATGAATATGTGATACTATGCATTGCTATACAGAAATAAATTACTATAAACTGCAATAGGAGGGACCATCTGTTCCAAAAACATTCACGCATAAAGTACGTCATTTTCGCTCATTTTGCGCATAATCGAGGGTACTGGACGTTACCTTTGCGTATTTGTAGCTTGGGGTTGGTGGGCTCGGTAATTGCGTAGAGTAGCACACTGAACCACCCTGTACCAAATTACCCGTGTAAGTTTCAGAGATTACCATAGAGGTTTAGAGAGGTGGGGAACATGCCCGAGTGATGTAGCGTTGACTCTACGGAAGATCTACCGGCTCGGGAAGCACGTAGAGCGGCGCACCCGACCACCTCGCGCCGAAATCTATACGCGTGTGCACATTGGACATTTAGCAGGTAGATTTGCATATATAGTAGAACAGAGAGGATGATATAGACATACATATAGAAAAATTTTCGTGCAGAAGTGTGCATCTAAATCGATCGGTTGGCCTTGGGCTATACGCGTAACCGAGGGGGAAAATCGCGCAGAATCTCGCACGAGGGAAACCCGCATAGAGGATGGCCATCGCGCGTGGTCCACAGCAGTAGAAAATATACAGTTTGAAATAATTAAATTAAATTCCTAGCTAGAGGTACGATTAAGGCTAGCTAGGACATAAATATTAAAGGGAGAGAGGGGAAAGCGGGTATCCAAGTGCGCGAGTCGTGGCTATAATGCAAAATGCAACATGAGATGAAATGGGAACCGAAAACGAGTGGAGTGAGTGCTATGGTGGCGATGATGGCTATGGGATGGGAATGCACATGACGAAAGTAGGAAGTAGATCAAGACGTGTGAAGGAATGATCGGTTGGAAGAGAAGAAATGACAAAAGGGACCGGGGCGAAGCGAACACATTGGATAAGCTAAAGCACGTACCCCGACGGGTTGTACCAGGGATTGAGAGGGTCATTGAGCTTGGCCTTGCTTTTTGAGTTGGAAGCGGAAGCTGAAACACGATTCCGATCCCGCAAGACACGAGAAGGATTGGCTTGCACTGTCTTAGTCGGGCCATGAGTGGCTGTGGTGGAGGTGGGAGAACTTGCACTGTGGCTTGCAATCGAAGGCGATGGCTCACGATCTGAGGGAGTTCTGGTAAGTGATCGCGCATGGGCACACCGCTAGAGAAAAAACCTTCGAACATACCCAGCTTTATTTTCTTGCGAGGAGGGGTGGTTGTCTCTCCAGTGTCATCCGCTGGTGGAATACTATCTCCACCCGTTCCAACAGAGTCACCAGCCTCCGACCCATTCTCATCAGCTGAGCCGGACTCCTCGGCCTCATTCTCACTCTCTGACTCGTCCTGTGATGACCGTTTTCTCTTCTTCCCTTGCATCTGGTCCTTGATACCCTGTACAATGGCACCGAGTTTCCAAGCTTGAATCTTGGCCTCGGATATCGGCTCCACAGGGGCTAAGAAAAGGAGCAAGATGAGGAACGCAAAAAATGAACATACAAATAGCAAAGCACTTACCGAGATACAGGACCTTGAGGTTATTGGCCTTACCAGCACGATAGGCTGTAGAGATATCGAAGCCCGTAGGTGAATCCGTACCACAGCCACCTAAGGTTCTGCTGTGGCTGTACATTAGGTGAAAGGAAGCCTTCTTGCCCATCGCTTTGAACGGCTTCGGGAGGATCGTTCGAAAATACCGCTTGACTTCACGGTTAGTTGCGCTGGATTGAACTACAAAAATTGACTGGTCAGGCGAAGGGATCGCACCGAGTCCAGCTTGGCGAAGGTTTTGAGACTCGTGTGGAGTAGGGAGTGGAAGCGTAGGGATAATACTGCCGGGCAAAACCTTCAAGCAGCACGGTTAGCCACAATAAGGGGCCAATGAGGGAATGGACTCACCACAGGGACGATAGGTACAAACACAATCTGACCAAAATGAGCGAGGTTGCGGCTCGCTTTTGGTTTTGATGCTGTGGATTTGGTTTCACTTCGACCTTTTGAAGACTTGGGTAACCGTGTTAGCAAGTGATAGGGCATAGAACAACTAGCTTACCGAGCCAGAGGATACGTTCCTCTCCTTTTGCTTCCCCTTTGCCTTTGTGGAGGGAGTGTTTGCATAGGTGGGGGTTGGAGCAACAGAAGCCTCGGCATCTGTTTCGGACTCCGATCCGGAGGAAGACTCGGAACCGAGGTTGTCAAAGGCATGGCCGTCGACATCATTGAGGCCGGCGGATTCGGATATTGAATCTTCATCATCCGATTCGGAGTTGCTATCACTGTCGAGTGGCGATGACTTTGGGGGAGAAGGAGTGCGGCGTGCGCTGGATGAGGGATTGACAGCTTCGGTGGGTCCGTTGGCCTCGGATGCAGGAGCGGCAGATGAGGTGGCCATCGATCCCGAAGGGCCCGCCTGTAGCCTAGACATGAACTTACTTTTGGCTCCTCCAAAAATGCGTTCTACAGTGGCTGTTGCGGTCTCAGAGGCTTTGGTATCGGAGGCTTTGACCTGCCGAGTGGATGAGTTTGAAGTTGTCGAGTCCGATTGTTTTCTGGACTGGGTTGGCGGCCCGACTTTGATTTGGGTAAGTCCTGAAGCTTTCTTGCCCATCAGAGATGTTGAGTGGGTGGTAGCGAGCATCAGGTGAAAAGGAGCGACAAGGTTAGGATATGTGAGCTGGCGAGCGTGCAGAGGGGGGGGGGACTTGGAGTGAAGAAACAGAACAGCCGTTTTTGGATTGTTGCGTGAAACCAACCTCTGCTTCCCACGCAGCCACTCACCCGGCCTGCCTTGGTACAAATGCAACACAAGACCTCTTGCACAATCATCCCCACAGCCAATGATTAACTATTCTTCACTGAAACGCAGTTCAATCTTCAGCAACACTTGAGGAGATGTGTTGTCCAACAGAATTCCGTCACAACATCAGAGCCACCACCCAGCGCCACCTCCACCACATGAGCCGACTGTCAGAGCTGCCGCCCAGCGCCACCTCTGTCACATGATTTGCTCACCCATTGAAACATAATGTCTATTGTGTTTGTTTGCTCATACGCTTTGTCTTGTTCGATCGATGGACTCAGCACACCTCTGCATTCTGACATGGCGCTTCTCTGCGTTCTGACTCCGTATTCCTCTGTTGTCCTGCACTGTCTCTCTCTATCGCTTCGCTTATTGTCTATATATAGTTGTACCTACCGTATGTATTCGTCTCTTTGTTCGCAATTACTTGTATCCTATCCTACTGTTCTCTCTCTCGCTCAAATCCGTGTGTTCCACTTGTCCTGCTCTTCGTCCGGCCAACAGCCAGCAGCCAAGGCTCTTGCAAGGACAGTCACATGTTCTAATCTCCTGTTTGTATTCTGGTCCTCACATGCAACAGTCCTAACACAGCAGACTAACATTCTTAGGGTGTAAAAATAGGGGACGAGACATGCTCCTGAATCCAATGAACTGAGTGCTCAAGTATCCTCAATCCTTTTGCCCAGAGAATTGCACACTCCCTCCAGACCTCTGCAGGGAGTGAGATAGGTGTTGCTTTCCCCCGGCGACCTACTCGAAGAGATGCTGCTGAATCCCATTCCCAGTCTTCTCCTACATCATCTGGCAGGTCGTCTGAGTGAAGATACTCCATAAACGCTGCCTCAAATGTTGCCTGCTGTGATGGTGTGAATGGTTGGCCAAGTTTTGTGGGGAGTTTAACTGCCGGATTCCAAGGCTGGGAGACCTTGAGATGTTGATGTACAGATGACGATGAATCAGCCTTCCACATGGGGTCCTCACCCGGTATACATCCTGCTCCACTGCCACGCCGGTTGGCAGGCAAACCATATGCGCCGTAATATTTTTGGATCAGGTCTTCATCGACACCCTCAACTTCATCTTGCATGTCTCGATAAAACCCGTGTTCGGTCTGGCCTTTGAGCCTTAAGTCCTTTTGGTGACCAACATTAGTCTGGGGCAAATATGTTAAAAGGGGAAATGAGGCTTACATTAGGACTTTTATTGCCAGTGCGAGCTCCCCCCCGAGAACTTGAAATTGGATGAAAGTTCCAATCATCTTGAAAAGCGGTAGCATCATTGTTGAGGTCGTCTAGAAATAGGAAGTGGAGTAGCCATAGGTGGTTAGGGTTCTTGGGATCAAGGTGATGCTCGTTCTCCAGCCGTTCAAAGAATGCACGCCAGCGCCTAGCGAATTGAGAACCAACCTCAACCCAAAG
Source organism: Tulasnella calospora MUT 4182 (assembly GCA_000827465.1). Lineage (NCBI taxonomy): Eukaryota > Fungi > Basidiomycota > Agaricomycetes > Cantharellales > Tulasnellaceae > Tulasnella > Tulasnella calospora. The sequence continues at coordinate 12,101 of KN823203.1, forward strand.
GCGTTCTATTCGCTGGTTATGAGTGGACCTAGATAGAAGAGAATGATGAGTCATACTGAGCAAAAAACCAAAACTCAATGCTCTTACGGTCCCCAGATAAAAGAGCCCCGATTGAGGCCTTTGTTTGCTAGCATCCACTCAGCAACTTTGACATTCTCCTTTCCACGATCTCCTCGTATTCTTGAAGGGACACCATATGAAGCCACACCATCACGAAAGACATCAAGCACAGTTGCTGCTCGGTTGTTGCCACTAACTCTGATGGCAATAATCTTCAGAGGAAATGAATGAGTGATATGGTGAACAGAAAACACCAGACTCGTACCGTACGACAGTAACCATCCACAAATCCATGGATAACAAAGCCCCATTTGATTAGCTTGTGGTGGCCATCACAGTGCCACAGGGCGTTTGGTCGGGGAACTTTGTAATAGCGGCGCTTGATCTTGACGCAGCGCCGGATGGCTCGCCCTGGCCCATCAACACGCTTCATGGACTCGATTACACAAATGCGTTGTATGCGAAGTCCGCATCTCCTGATGAAGCCCATGATGTATTGGAGACCAGATGTGGGTCGATGCTGCCGGTAAAGGTGAAGGATGTGGTCAAGTTGCGCATCTGTAATCCCAGCATAGCTTCGGTTGATGCGGAAAATCTTCATATATCGGTAGACAGTGCTTCGGCTTAGGTTTAATATACGTGCCAGCTCCGTAATAGAGATCATGCGGTCACTGGCAAGAGCTTCACGCAGGTATGTTGGATCGATGAACTTTCTAGGACGGCCCTGTTGACCTGAACGCACAACAGTGACTGGGTTCACATTGATGACACCTGTATTCTCCCTGCAATGAGCCTGTCTTCAGTCTAAATCCCTCTATATGAAGCTGGTGTAGCTTACCTGCCCTCAGCGTACTCTTGTGCCTCTGTTAGGTCATGCTCAAGGGCAACCCTGGCATCAGCGCATTGTTGTAGCCATTGCTCTGAGCCACCATCGTAACTTATGCCCACAATCATGAGCTGCTGGTCTAGGAGCCGTTCCCTTGCAATTTGGAGCCGGAATGGCTCTGTACATGATTCTGAGCAGAGCTTCACCCCATGGTCATATGCTGATTTTACAATTGTGTATGCAGTTACTGCCCCAGTGGGCCAGGAAGGCAAGTTCTCTGGCTGGGAGGGAAGGGCTGGGAAAGTGGGTGGTGCGTGCATAGCCTAGTTGCTCCAGAGAGAGGAGATTTATTAGTCATGATCATGAGCCGACTCCGGACTCAAACCACTCACAAAATATGAGACCGGAGTGGCTCTCAGGTTGTGTGGTTTGCTGGAGAGTGACTAGAGTGCTGTGGGCACGATCGGATCATGCGGCATTATCGGCTCTAAGGCGGCATCCCAAACTGGACTGGCTGGGAGAGTTTTCGAGATAGCACGTCCCTCCCATCCTGCACTCCCCCCTTACTCCCTCACTCTCCCTTCCCTGCTCCACACACGCCTGCACACTCCCGTTCCACTCATTCCTCCCTCCCGCTCTTTCTTTCTACCTCAAATCCTAGGGCCTTCACCTTTCCGATGTCCTCCTCCGGCTCACTCAGTATCCCCAGCACAACAAGACAATCCCCTGCACCTCCGTCCGACTTGGCCCATGGATCCACCCCGACCATTTCAGCCCCTGAGGATCATGCGCGGGTCCTCCGCCAGCAAGCTCTCCTCGAAATTTCACACCCTTCCAGTCCAGCTGGGCCACCGATCCGGCACCTGCAGTACTACGATATGGACGGAAGGGATAGTGTCATCTTTCTGGTACGGTTTCTTTGGGTCGGACTGTGCTACCTACTAAGCTTTACTCTCTAGGTTGAGAATGCACAGCTATTCCGCATTTTTCGGCCATCACTCATCCGCCGCTCGGAAACCCTGAAAGCAATGTTTTCGATGCCACCCGGCGAGGGAAAACTCCCTCATGGTGAGAGTGACAACGATCCTGTTGTGCTCCCCCCATCTGTTGTGACAGTTGAGCGGTTCGAGCTTTTTCTTGCTTGGTTGTATCAAGATCGGTAAGCCTTTGTATTTTCTCCTTTTCGGCTTCGAGGCAACACCAAGTCCTGATCCATACCGAACCTGAGTTTAGCGATGTCCCCTCTACTCTTTCAGAGGCATTAACCCTTCTCTATCTGGCGGACTACCTCGATGTGCCAGAATTACTGAAACGGATGACCATCTATGTCGCCACTCTTCCGTCCGAAACTATCCCTCCGGCCGAACGAGTTTTTCTCTACCGCCGATATCATTTCTCAAATACTGACTGGCTCCGCACCGCATTTTCGGATATTCTCGAAGGTACATTTACCCGACTCACTGTCGCTGACCTCACCCACCTCGGCATACCAACCGTCCACCTGCTCATCGGCATATTTCGGAAACTGGATCGACACCGAAACACACTGGCCATCAAGCCACCACCAGCCACCCATGAAAGTGACTGTCAAGATCCTGAAAACTGTGAAATGGGCTGGTTGAATTTCTGGGCCACCAAGGTCTCGCCGCTTCTCCTGTCCGAGACCCCTGCTAGTGGGTCAAAGATAACCCGTGCCCTTGGTAGCTGGTCAGCATCCCCATGGCCCAGCATGAATTTCTCATGCATGTGGTCTACTGCCCAAGTGGTTGCATCTCTCACCACTATTATAGGTGCAGACCGATCTTTCATAGCTTCTGCTGTCTCTCAACTTGTTGCTTTCAGCGACTATTAGCTCTTGACTCATCCGGGTATTCCTCTTCTCTTCCACACATTCCCATCCCATAGCCATCATCGCCACCATAGCACTCACTCCACTCGTTTTCGGTTCCCATTTCATCTCATGTTGCATTTTGCATTATAGCCACGACTCGCGCACTTGGATACCCGCTTTCCCCTCTCTCCCTTTAATATTTATGTCCTAGCTAGCCTTAATCGTACCTCTAGCTAGGAATTTAATTTAATTATTTCAAACCGTATATTTTCTACTGCTGTGGACCACGCGCGATGGCCATCCTCTATGCAGGTTTCCCTCGTGCGAGATTCTGCGCGATTTTCCCCCTCGGTTACGCGTATAGCCCAAGGCCAACCGATCGATTTAGATGCACACTTCTGCACGAAAATTTTTCTATATGGATGTCTATATCATCCTCTCTGTTCTACTATATATGCAAATCTACCTGCTAAATGTCCAATGTGCACACGCGTATAGATTTCGGCGCGAGGTGGTCGGGTGCGCCGCTCTACGCGCTTCCCGAGCCGGTAAATCTTCCGTAGAGTCAACGCTACATCACTCGGGCATGTTCCCCACCTCTCTAAACCTCTATGGTAATCTCTGAAACTTACACGGGTAATTTGGTACAGGGTGGTTCAGTGTGCTACTCTACGCAATTACCGAGCCCGCCAACCCCAAGCTACAAATACGCAAAGGTAACGTCCAGTACCCTCGATTATGCGTGAAATGAGCGAAAATGACGGACTTTATGCGTGAATGTTTTTGGAACAGATGGTCCCTCATACTGCAATACAGAAACAAAGTACTATAAGATGCAACAAGGCTATATAAATATGTTGATATAAAATGGTATAGCGCTATGCAGAGATAATTTGCTATAAAGTGCTATACAGTGAGATAAATTGCAATTTTATGCTACACTCAAGTATATACTAATGGCCAGATATATAGCATATGTGGACTATATAGTTTTCATAAGAAATATATAGCAAAAGGCTTTTTGCTGATGAGTACCGTCAGAAATCAACATAAAGATGACAACGCCATTCCTTGCTTCCTCGTGTTGCTGCATCCAAGCAAGGATGGCCAAGCAGCCAAAACCGGCGACAACTTTCTCGAGAAACAACCAGAAGAGAAACCTGCTTCAGGCAAGGTGTGGAGGCGAAACCAAAAGAAACAAGTTCAAAGGGAGCTTTATGTTCATGCAGAATGCTCTCGCTGCGGAAACGCCGGTCCAAACTCATTTGTTCTGCTGAGGAGCGGCCGAAGAAAGGGCAGTACCTGAAAGATGCGGTTAGGGAAACCTGAAGGAACTGACGAAGAGAACCTCAGAATGGGGTGATGCACTAAAACCAAGTCCAAGGGGAAGACGCCTTCTTGTGTAGTACAAACTCCAAAACCAAAAGCCCCTCCATCATCGCGACCAAGCAACAACTATACGTGACCATCCGCTTCTGCGGTGGATGGCAGCAGGTCGCCAACCCAGCAGGAAGCAGGGCCTAAATTCAACTTTGACGGGACTACTCCAACTGGAGGTCGTCCGAGGCCTGGAAGGTCCGAAAGAGAGCAATACAACCGCTGCGAGATATTTTGCCAACGAGGGAAACGGCTGCAACGGAAGCCTGGAACCAACTTTCGCGTGGAAGACGCAAATTAAAAGAGAAAGAGAAAGACCCGCGTTTATCTTCGAACTAGTTCTGCTGCGCTCAGGAGCAGAGCTGAACCTTTAGCCTTGAACTCTGCTGGCAGGAGTGACGATTTGCTGGCGAAATCACCGCCTGTGGTGGTGGTGCCGCCTCGTATTCTTTAGCGGCTTGCATCATAACTCCTGATGCACCTGTTTCTACAGGAAGTATTCTTGTCCAACCAATGCCAAGTGGGTGCGGGCAACGCGGCGGACACGACAAGGGAGCGAATCCGTGGTTGAGGACGGGCCCCTCCACATGAAAGCTGAAGATAGATCGCCGAGTCACCTGCTACCTCGACTTCTATCAGGCCATTCTCAAACAGTCGGACACCCCGCTTGTTTCTATATCTGACAAGGTGATGCACGCTCCAATAACGGAGGCGAAAGGTCCTTGAATTTAGTTTTGCAGATGACGATTGGCCGGCCCCGCAATTGATCTTCATCCCGGGTGGTCGGGTCACACCGGAGCGAGGAAGCATCCGCTAAGCGCTTTTCAAACTTCTATGACACTGGTGCTTTTGGAGCAATACTACGGTACCTGATATGGCTCCACCAAACACAAGCCACACAAAAGTTGACATCGGCGGTGTTTTGGCCCTTCTGCGCAAATCCACTGCTCGATTTCGTGGCCCCAACCCATGTACCGGACATGATGAGCGTCTGAGTGTGCGCATTCGAAGCACATTTCTAGTACCCTTTGAACAATTGAATTCCCAAACGGTGGTTATCGTGCAAACGTTACAAGAGCCCCGGGATCGCGTTTGGAAGCAGTAACACAGCGGCACTCTCTTTTCCCGACCGAGGAATTCAAGTTTGGGATATCTTTTTTTTTTTTTTTTCAAGCAAAGCCAAGCAAGCACTTGAGCCACTTCCACCTCCACGCATCAGCCACAGCCGCCACCACAGCCATGCGACATCATACATAACACCCACGAAGCGCTGTACTGAGCAAGAGCCATGTCCCGTGTGTAGGTACTGTCTCTGCGCTGTGGTTCAATGATAAAAGCGTTCATGAGCTGTTCCCGCAATTAAAGACTTCTGAGCACCGAGCAAGCAGTGAGGTTGGATTTTGGAGGCTCCAAGGAGGGGGAAGCGTATGGTGGACTCGAGTGCGAGGGAGGTAGTTCCAATCGAAATGGGCGCAGGGCCGGCATTCCCACCCAAACAGTACATTGAAAAGACCCACGTGATCAGCACATCACATGAGCTGCAGCCAGCAGCCACCGAACCTGTTTCACGAGGGGCCATGGACGCACCGCCCGGGCAGTCGCAAGTCAGCGCAGACCGTCAAGTCATATCCGAAACGCTTTCCCCATCATCGATCCTCCCTTCCCCGTTTGACCAGTTTCACGGATGGCTCGACGATGCAGTCAACGGATCACCAAAAGTAGCAGCGCCAAAAGACATGTCGGTCGCAACCGCAACTGCCCAGGGGGTTCCTTCTGTCAGAACTCTCCGACTTGACTCGTTTGACGAGCGGGGTTTTGTGTTCTGCACAAGCTATGGATCCCGGAAAGCGCAAGAACTTACCGAAAACCCGAGGGCAGCGTTGGTGTTCTATTGGACGGCCTCGGAGTCTAAGAGACAAGTCAGAGTAGTCGGGAAGGCGGAAAAGATTAGCGATGAAGAGAGCGATGTCCACTTCAATTCTCGGCCTCTCGCGGCACGGATTGCTGCTCATGCAGTGCACCAAAGCGACGTCATCGGAGATATGGACATAGATTCAGCTTCACCGCAAGTCAAGCGAATGTATGGTATTCGTGATGACTCCGAAGAAGACGCCAATATCCCCAGGCCCAAGTCATGGGGAGGCTGGCGAGTAATACCACAGTACGTCCGTCCTCGCACTGATGACTTTGCTGCTTGGGCTGATTGCGATCCGGTGCCCAGGGAAATCGAGTTTTGGTCAGGAAAACCATCTCGACTCCACGACAGGGTCAGATATCTTCGAGATGGTGAGAGTTGGAAAATCGAGCGATTGGCACCGTAAGAGACCAATACCAAAGTTTCATTCGGCTGGAATACACCAAGGACAGAAACGAAAGGAGGTTTTCGATCAAGTTAGTGAATAGGATGATCTCCATTTAGGACGGGCCGGTATACTACAGAATGTACATCATGTTGCATCCATTGCCTCCGTTCCTAACGCCCCAAGGTCACCACCCATGCCCATCGGAATGCCCATCTCTGCAGCATGTTGATCGTCCAGAAGCGCGAAGCTCTCAGCGGGTGGTACTACGTCCATGGCCACTGTTGCAGCATCTCGACGCGCGTCGAGTGCAAGGTTGTCGAGGTTTGACGTGAGGCCGCCTGTCCCTCCGGGCGTCCCACCAGCTGCAGCAGCACGGTCGGTAAGAGCTTTGGCAAGACCGACAGCCCATTGCGTATTCTTCTGGCAAACTCTCATTGCGAAGAAAGGACCAATGTGACCCATAAGTTGATCTCGAGCTTCGTTTACTTGAACGTCGTTCGGCCGTGACATGAACGATGCAAAGTTGCCTTCTGCTGGGCCAGTCGGGAACGGGTGGATTGTAGCAAAGGCTTCCTGCGAACCAGAAGTATCGGTATTCAGTAAGAGTACTGACTGAAAAGGAAAAAAAATGCTGACCAGACAGGCGTTCACAACGTCCCGGACTTCCTCCGCCCATTCTCCTTCTCCCCCACCTCCATTGAGCGCAGACAAGTCCATCATGGAGTCGTTTTCTCCACGTCCAACGCGGCGTTCCACCTCTTCTCCAACCAATTTGGCTGCCTGCCCAGCAATCAATCCCCGATGTACTGCTTCGTGGCCGACACCAACAAGTCCCCGAACTGCGCCATCCTTAGTACCAAGGGACAAGGGCTTCTTCGTAGCTTCCGACTCTGGAGTGGACCCAGGACGAATTGCGGAACCATCATCCAATAAGGCGACAAGAAGCGTCTTGGTAATACGTGGTGGAAGAGAGGGATACGATGGAGCATGCAGTTTTAACAGGTGTGCGACCAGAGATGCTGCTTGAGTACGAAGAGTACGTGGCGTGGGCGGTGGATGTGAATCAAGCGACGAGTAAGACGATGTTGAGGAAAGGGTTGATGTCAGAAGAATAGAGAGGAGCGGAGGAAGAAGCATGTGTAACTGAGATCATCATTAGCAGCAGCGCAGGTGATGGAAGTTTAAAACTCACATAGGGCTCGACGAAAAGTCTCTGGTTGTCGAGGATGGCGTGGATTACCATCAGCATGACTTCCAGCACTCTTCTATCGACGTCCTCCTCCATGTCACCCATGTCGTCGTCCGGAGATGATCTAACAGCCAAGGCTCCCACAACACTATCACCCACCCACTTGACAAGGTAAGGCAAGATGCCTTGGAGTCCAGCATCGTTCCTTAAGCTACTGAGAGCAGCGGTTCGTTTTCGATCCAGAGCTCGGTCCGAGCTAGATTCGACGAGGTTTCCAGGTAATAGAGAGTCTGTAAGCCTAGCATAGTATTGTTGAAGTTCCCTTGACAAGTGCGACTTTGTGCTGAGAGGCGTTTTGTTGGTGCCGGGTGGTTGAGCTTGAGAAGCGTGCGCCGTCGTACCGTTGGCTTGAGGTTGGTTTGAGCGAGGCTTTGAAGTTTGTGCAGTCGACGTTGTCGTCGCAGGAGATGGATTCTCAGGAATGAGTGGTTGCACGCCTTCGATCGCAAGCCAATGTGCTGAGGCATGACGGGTTGTGTTCAGATGGGCGCGAGGAAGGTCTGGACAACGTCGACAAGCTCACCGGTCCAACTAACCGCCCGTGGAACGGGTATCTCTTCCTCCTTGACTACTTTGTCAAAGTCAATTTCTTCGTCTTGGAGGGCGTACACTGGCGGGCCGACAGTAGGGACCGCCTTCTTGAATGAAGGAGCGTTCAGACCAGAGTGACCGTACACGGGCTGAGGAATGCACCAAGGTCAATCAAACGTGCGGCGATTCAAACTATATACACGCCTCAATGTTCAGAACTCTGAACGCTTGGTCGACATCCGTTGTTGTTAGCGTGGTTCGTTTGCCATGTCGGGTAAAACGCGATGCTTCGTCGATGATCTGGTGGAGGCGGTATTCGACATCGTTGGCAAGCATAGCTGCTACACCTTCGGGAAGGTTTCCAATTCCAAGAGATTCTGCAACATCCTTGATAGAGTCGGCGTGGTAGATTCCACTCATGGGGAAACGGGACAACGAAAGTATTCTTATTTGGACTGAATGCGGCGTTTCCCGCGCAGCGGCGTTTTTGTGTCTTTCTGAATGCTGAAAGACTATCATGGCCTTTGCATGCGTTTTCGGAGTCAGAATTCTCTGGCTTGCCGATCGTAATAGCAGCCTTTCCTAGTACCACATGTACAGCCCTTTATCTTCAAGATACTCAAAACACTTCCAACGTATTGAGAAGAAGCAGGTGTTGCTTTGATTTGCGATGGGCTTCGTCGACACCAAACATCCTAACAGCAATCTAAAGGACTTTGTAAGCCGTGAGTGTCATTTTCAATGGTGTTAGGGGTTCTTTCGGATAGACACTCTGTGATTCCTGCACGGCTAGAGGAAATCGTTCAAACAATCTATCATACGGCAATGGAATAGGATCGACAAATTACAAGCTGCCTATGTACTGAGGATTCTGCACCAGGTAGGCGACCTTGTCCCAGCCGGCCAGTAATGATTTATCCTCCGGTGGATCGCCGAAGAGGTCCGAGACCCCCACGACAATCGAAACTCCAGAAGGACAGAGTGCAGTCAAGTACCGAGCTACGTTCTCCTCTCTACCTCCAGGAATGCGGTCAATCTCCCCCACTCGAAGCTGACTAAGAACGTTGAACACGTCCGGTATTTTCACTCCTGGTAATGGTGTCGTTTCATCAACCTCGAAGTCTAGTCCAAGTGTTTGCAAAGTGGATCCCATGCTCTTTCCAAACACCGACAGGATAGGAAGGGGATGCAGCTCCAGCGCCCCTATCAGCGAGCTCCGAAGTCGTAGCTCCTCAATTTTCGGCCAAGCTGTGGCCATAGCTACGACTTCAGATGGATGCAACGCGGCAACCCTCGCGGTGCGCAGACAGAGCTGACGTAGTGACCGACACGCCAGGAGAGGACTGATGCTTGCAAAGTTGATCTCTCCATCAGATTGTACCACATTAAGTTCTTGTAAGGAGTCGAATCTGTTTGAAAGAATCTCTGAAACGAAGAGGAAGCTGAGATCTCGTGTGACTGCCAGTCGACAGTGCAGAACCCTGAGCGTTGAACGGGAGCTTGTTAGGGCTTCCACAATGTCCTTTGTAAAGTCGATCAACGATGAGAGAAATTGGAGGCGCGTTTGGTTGCGAATAAACTTAGAAAATGCCGCTTCCAACGGTTCAGCGGCCCGGCCAAATCCCCACGTGAACAAGATTCGCCTCAATTGGCATGTTTGACTTGCCAATGCATTTAACGTGTCCACCCCGCTCTCCAAGTTATGAATGCGCCGTAAGTCTGAGGGACCTATGCAGTTAAAGGCGAAGGTCTCAAGACTTGGGGATATGAAGGAGAGGACCTGTGGGCCGGTGTAACTTGCGCCTGAGTACCATGACAAGGTCCGAAGTCTCGGCAGAAGGCAGCCAAAGGTCGAACCAGGTGACAGCACCGAAATCGCTGCGTTGAGGGTTTTGTTGCTGATCTTCGAGCGAGCGTTCCCCCAAACCGAGGTGTTCATGTGAGTCAACGTAAGAACACAATTGCTCAATCGGCGGAATCGAGACACATCAGCGTTGGAAATGTCTGTAACATAGTCCTGAGAAAACATCAGTTCATTATGCCCCTGGGTTCCATCAGAATCTGCGTTACTTACCCATCCTTCCTCAGTACACTCCATAGGTCCCAAGAGTCCGAGCAAAGCGAGAGCCGAGGGAAGAGCACGCCAGAGGCAGTCATTGGCCGGACCTTCCCAAGCTTTGCACACCAATGCGCAAGATGCTAGTGATGCTCTCCTATCCTTTGAATTCAAACCCGGGTCTGCGTCGATTCCGTCGAAGATTTCGAGCAGCAGCTCAGGGAGGAAGAGAACTCTGTGTGCTTTTGGTCTAGGTCAGAGATTTTAGAAGGAGGAAAAGACACTGAAAGATTCTACCTGACACCCTGTGCGTACCGATAAAGGCGAGGTGGTTGTGAAGCGTGGAGACAATTCCTGCAGACGTGTCCGTCGTTATGTGAATGTCCTCGGCCGTTGGCACCGCTTATCCCCGGGACAAGCCGATGTCAGCGCCTTTCCCAAGACTCCCTCGCTTCGGCAACTGCCTGGGATATACTACCGGTAAGAGTTCATCCTAATGTTTTTAGACATGCAGTTATGCAGTGAACACTGCGCTGCAATACTAATTTTAGTAAATGCGTGGATTCTCCGAGCCGAGATGAATGTTAGAATCAGTGACCTAGCGTGGGCGGTACATGCCCGTATATTAGATCTCCGCTTGGGATTTGTAGACCCTCGGGTGCTGTCGATCCGCAATTTGGAGTTGCAGGCAGAGATCGGGCTCCTCTCCTTGATCCCGAACAGGGGGTCATGCCTCGGAGAAACCTCGTATGTATCTACGACCAATATATTCAAGAAAGCAATAAAGAGCACAGCTGATGACCTCTGTTGACAGTATCCATGGCTGGACTTCCCCCTTCCTACAACACGATCGACGCTCCCGATTATTCTGCAGGTCCCTCGGACGCCTTACCCGCATACGATGAACGGGGCGCACCTTCTTCTACCTTCGCTCCCTCTCCAAGTATCGATGACAAGCTTCCTAATCACTTCAAAATTAATGGCCAATACATTAGACCTCAAGTCATGCCTTCAGACTTACAGGCTCATCTCGTGCTCCTTGGCGCCTTTAATCGCCTGCGGGAGGGAGTCAGGACACTGAAAGGAACGGGCGCTGATACTCCTATGCAGCCTGACGAGCGATATGCTGTCTTCCTACAACGCGCGGTCCATCGTTTCGAGCAATGGGCGATCAGGATGATTGGAGGTGAAGGAAATGAGGAGGAGGATATGATATCCGGAGCAATCCGACCTTTAGCACCAAGTGAGGTGCCTCCGTTGGACGTTACCATGGTCTGGCATACGTATATGTTAAACCCAAGAGCATACTACGAGGACTGTATAAGAAGGTTTCCTGGTCTTCTCAGAATTGGGTAAGCTGGTTCAGGCAGCAAAACCCCAATCCGAGCTGAGGGCGAGCCATTTTAGGTCTTTTCCATTGACCCAGATTGCGGGATCCATTGACCACGAGACCCTTCTTCCTCATCCACCTTCTAGTGACCGCGTATCTGCGTTTAATTCGCTTACCGGTCAGACATTTGAGCCTCCCGTCAACACGACACCCGACCATACACTTCTTGTTGTCTGTCCGAGCTGCTCCCAACCCAACACCATCCCGTGGATCACGCACCGTGGAGACGGATACGCCCAACGCGGATTTAGCCGCTCCTGTGACAAATGCAGTTTTCAGTTCGACCGAGAGGTACGTGTATTGTCTGTGGTTCCAAAAGTCAGAGCACAAGTTCGCTGATTTCGGCGTTCCTTCGACAGACCCTCGGAGTGAGGAAATTCTACGACGACATGGAAAGATGTTTGTCCGACCCGGACAGGTATTTTCTAGCGTAGGTATTCTTATCCCACCTCCTTGATGCCGACTAAGACCTTTAACGCGATACTAGAAACACGATCGTGGACTATCAATCTGGGGTTCCCGTGGAGGCGCAGTACTCACAGTCCCTATCAACAATTGTCCTAGGGGTCAGAGATGATCTGGGCGGTGTTCGTGCAGAGGGATTGGGCACCAAGGTCGGGTGGACCATGAAGGACGTTGAGAAGTATTGCCGTGCAGGCGTGCTCGACAAGCGAGATAAACCATTCGTGCCGACTCCTCGACCGTGTGTAAATTCCCTTGGCCACTTTGAACCCTGCTAACTGTTAATTATTAGGTTGAATATCATTCTCTCAGCTTATCGCATTCCTGGACCGCCGTCGATCGACCTAGCCAGTGCTGTTGAGTCTTCCTTCTACGTCCTCCGAAATATAGACAATGTACTGACCATCAATACATTATGTTCCAGGTCATAAGACAAATGAATTTCACCGAAAAGATGGTACAGCTGGGCTTCACTGAACCTGGTCGCTGGGAAGACGATAGCGACACCTTGACGCGTTGCGTCGTGCGATACCATCATTTCCTCGATTTAATGTCTTCCGCTGGTGGCAAGTTTGCGGTTCCAACTCTGGTAAACCCCGAGAAAAATCCGAGTGATAGGCATCCGTTTTTGACATTAACGTCAATAGGATATCGATTTGGCGTGGCATACACATCAACTCCTCTGCGAATCATAGTACGTGGGATGGCTTTGGATGACACACAGAGCATGCTATTCAATTTTTGCGCTGTTTTAGTCGGAAGTTGAAAGATATCGTTGGCGTTGTGAGCACACTGTTCATCACTCTTTTCTCCACCGAGACTGGGACCAACGAACTCGACCTCATAGGTTCCCGACCACGATGACAAAGTGAACCAAGGGGCACTGTCTGACGCGTATGACAAGACTGCAGAAGCTTGGAAGGTGAACTGAACTATTCCAGACCATTATGCTGCTAACACTAGGCACAGGAACGCTTCGGAGTTCCCTATTCGGTTTGCGGCTGTCTGCCATCTGTCAAAGCTCTTGAAACTTCGGGAAGCTCGAGCAGCAGTTTCTCGATATTCTCCAAGAAAGGCAAATCTAAAGTCAACGGAGTTGAGAACGCTCGACCAGACGTGACTTTACCCTCTAATGAAATGGCGGAGCAGACACACCCATCCGATCACAATGCGGTGGCGATCATCAATCCCGCTGAAACCAACATGGCCCAGGCGCAGATTCGAAGACGGGAGCTGGAAAGACGAGCGAAGGAGCTTGGAAAAGCTGTCGACAAAGGCAAAGCAAATCAATGGGGTGAACTCATGCACAGGCGGATGGTTGATCACACGCCGTCGTTTTTATGCCCAGTTCAATACGGAGCAAAGTGAACTTCTTCTCGTTTCAGTACATTGTCCCCTACTGACATGCTTATTTGCTTCCCGTTATGTTATAAGGGATCCATTCGGCAAATTCGGGTACGTCCGACTGCACCTTTCACGTTCAGTCCCTTGAGCAGTGACCCTGATACCATATCATGCGCCCGCCAGTCAAGGCGATTGTACTGCGCTGTCAGGTGGTGGGGTTCACGGCAACTTCGGTGCTGGAGAATGTTGCAAAGGGAACGGCATGACCGGGCTTTGCGTAGCCCAGTTTGACCAGCCGAGAGGTGGTCCGGTTGAATCTCTTCAATATGCCTCTGTCATGGTAAGAGCCGCACAGAGCTCAAGACTCCCCAGAGCCTAACTGAGACCTCTCTCCCCCTCCGCGTTCGAAGCGTGGAGAAAGCAACCTTCAGCGGGATTTGGGTTATGCTCAATACTCCGCAGGTCCGTCTATCCAAGCACTCGCTCGCCAAGACAGGCTGATAATATTCGCCGGTTCTGTCTATTTCAGCTTCATTTGCGAATTTAGGATCCCTAGCTTGAATTTTTCTGAGTCTCAAACTATTGCGGAGTTGAGCAATTGAAATAAATATCTGGCGAGGAATGGGGCATCGCCTCATCGCGGACATGCTTAACCCGAGGGACCAAGAAAGTGGGTCCATGGCGTGAGACACGGACACGCGGCTCATGTTCAGTGGTGACCTCGCCAAACAAACAAAATCCGAACACTCGCTGTTCCTTCGACGCCAGCTTGAGCTTACAAAAAGCCTGACGTCCAAACTTATCCTTTGTGCCACACGAAGAGTCCGTCGAATTTATTGGAAGATTATGGGAAGACGCGAATACTGTAATTTCGAACCCCAACTTGGAACAGCCATGGTGTTCTCCACTCGGACGACTGCCGGAGTTAAGTCAGCACACACTACGAGACAACAACATCCCTTAGAGAGGCATTAAGATGCTCAAACAACTCGTAAGCATCTTCTTTGAGATAGGGGAACGCGTAACTTCCGGGCAAGCAATACTCACGCATCTCCGTTTCCTGGTTTCGTTTTACCAGTTACGTTTTCATATAGCACAAAGACCTCAAGGAACCGCAAAGCCGCAGCTAGTGTCGCACAGAACCCTATGAATCATATTGAGGAAGCGTCAAGGATGGGACTACGAAAAGACATGGGTGTTTCAGTCACCGATAGAGATCGCTCGGCACGGAAAATCTTCGCCTCTTCTCGCGAAAGGCCTTATAAGCGTCAAATCTGCGTATCGCACCTTCATCATCTCGATCATGGCAGCACCTCCCCCTTCTTACAGCAGTGCCCCTACCGAAGCTCCCGCATATACCGCAGCACCGGCCGCCGGTGGGCGTTCAGATGCGCTACCCAGATACGACGATTCGAACGCGCCGTCAAGCATCTTCGTTTCAAGTCAAGGCACCGACGACAAGCTACCCAATCACTTCAAGATCAACAACCAATATGTCAAAGCTCAAGTCCTGCCATCGGAGCTCCAGGCCCACCTCGTTTTGCTCGGCGCGTTCCACAGGCTGCGTGAAGAAGTCCGAACGTTCAAAGGAAAGGCGGACATATCCATGGAGCCCGATGAACGGTGGGCGGTCTTTCTACAGCGTGCGGTCTACCGTTTCGAACAATGGGCCGTTCGAATGATCGGTGGAGAAGGGCAGGAAGAGGTTCTCGGGGAGGGACCGCGGGTGTTGACTCCGAATGAGGTCCCTCCACTGGATGTCCTCATGGTGTGGCACACGTACATGCTGAACCCCCGAACGTATTACGAAGATTGTCTTCGCAAGCTTCCAGGTCTCCTTCGAATCGGGTACATCTGTCATTCTTCGTCCAGGCTGATAACGTCCGCTAACTTCTCCCATCTGGAAAGATCATTACCCCTTATGCAACTGGCCGGCTCAATCGACTCCGAAACTCTCCTCCCTCACCCTCCTTCCGAAGGCCGTGTAGCCGCTTTCACCGCATTTACCGGTCAACCATTTGAGTGTCCTCTGAACACGACTTCGGATGAAACAGTTCCCGTCTACTGCCCAAATTGTTCTCAGCCAAACACGATTCCTTGGATTACGTACAAAGGCGATGGATTTGCACAACGAGGCTTTGGGTGCATCTGCAATAATTGTCGGCTGATATTTAACAGAGAGGTACGGAGCGAAATGTCGAGGCGCATGACGTTCATTCTAACTGATATGACTATCTGAATTCCTCGTCATAGACACTTGGGGTACGGAAGTTTTACGAGGATATGGAGAAGTGCATCGGCAACCCAGGTCGATTTTTCCTTGCGTATGTTGCATCATAACCTCCTCATGTGCCATTTTATTCACTTTGTTTCCGCCTACAATCCCATTTTAGAAACACCGTCGTCGACTACCACGCTGGCACTCCCGCTGAAGTTCAATGGTCTCAAGCCCTGTCCGCAACCGTCCTCAGCTTACAGGAAGGAACGGCTCCAGCTCCGGCGCAAGTCTGGGGAAAGCAGATTGGCTGGACGATGAAAGCCGTTGAAGATTACTGTAGGATTGGAACGTTGGGGAAGAGGAAGAATCAAGCTTGGATTGCCACACCGCGACCGTAAGTCCAGGTCTCAACTCGAGGCAGCGATCCAAAATATTGAGAGTGAAATCTCCTGCCCCATTAGATTGAATATTATTTTATCAGCGTACCGTCAGCCAGGCCCATTCTCTCTAGACTTAGCAAGCGCAGTGAGTCTCTTTGTTTACCCGTCGTCGAGTGAGCGGCTAAAGCTTGATCCCATTCTTGCGTTCCTTCTAGGTCATCCGCCAGATGAATTTCGTCGAAAAGATGGTAAATCTCGGATTCACCGAACAAGCTCGATGGGAGGAGGACCACGATACTTTAACGCGTTGTGTGGTGCGGTACCACCATTTCTTGGACCTCATGGCTTCCACACCGGGGAATTTTGTTGTTCCGACCCTGGTGAGTCCCCCTTGGAAAAGATGTACGGAATAATATCCTGATATGGGGGTTTTTGGTGATTCCTTTAGGACATTGATCTTGCATGGCATACTCATCAGCTGCTCTGTGATTCCTAGTGAGTATCAGTCCGCCGTTCGCGATAGGAAGTGAACCAACGAAACTCTCCATGAATGCGATTCGCAAAGCCGGAAGCTGAAAGATGTCATTGGCATTGTACGCGCTTCATCCTATTGAATGGTACCCCTTCGCTCATGTCTGGTTCTGTTTAGGTACCAGATCACGATGACAAAGTAAGCCAAGGAGCGCTATCTGATGCATACGACAAGACTGGGGAAGCTTGGAAGGTACATATTCAAACTTGCAACTCCCAGCTTCTGTCACAGTATTCTGATGTTTCTGTCGCTCTAGGCTCGGTTTGGAGTACCATACTCCATCTGCGGCTGCTTACCTCCAGATAGTTCCGCCGGCGCTAGTGGCTCGTCCTTCTCTCTCTTCTCCAAGAAAGGAAAATCAAAATCTGCGCTAGAAAAGCCCTTGGAAAACCCTCGACCCGATTTACTTTCTCCCTCAGACGAAGCTGCGGATCAAACCCACCCTTCGGACCACTATGCTGTAGCTATCATCAACCCCGGCGAACCGAATGCGGCTCAAGCGCAGCTGAGAAGGCGAGAGCTAGCAAAGAGGGCTAAAGAGCTGGGGAAGAGTGTTGAAAAGGGGAAGGCGGATCAGTGGGGAGAAATCATGCAGAAGAGAGGGGCGGATCATACACCTTCCTTTTTGTGCCCTGTTCAGTATGGTGTTCAGTAAGTGTCGTCCAGTCAACTTTCCATATAACTACCAACACTAAACGGGACGACGTTTCTTGTAGACACCCGTTCAGCAAATTCGGGTGAGTTTCTACTGCTCGAGCAGTTATTAATCACCCTTGCTGACCAAAAGAACGTTTACTAGCCAAGGGGATTGCACGAGTCTTTCCGGAAATGGGCTCGAAAGCGCTTCTGCAGCAGGAGAATGCTGCAAAGGCAACGGGATGAACGGGTTATGTGGCGCGCAATTCGACCAGAAGCGAGGAGGTCCCTTGGAATCTGTCAAATACTCTGTGATGATGGTAAGAAACAATCCGATTCTCTCGAGGACGTTTAACTGATAATCTTAAATACTCCTCGCGACGATACAGCGCGGAGACAGTAACTACATGCGTGACATAGGAATCGCTCAATTTAACTCTTCGTGGGGTGTTATGGGCGCTATGGGTGGCTGTGGAGGCGGGGGCTGATGTGGTGCCAAAGGACCACATAACAACGAATAAATGTCTACTATTTAGGAAAGCGTAGATAGCCATCATATTCTATGACGAAAGGAGTGTCCTCACGGTGGCTCTAAAGCTCGATGCTTACATTCTCCTCACTATGTTGGCGTACTGCGATTAACACCCATCCACATACTTACTGGTGGACGATCCAGGGCGACATCCGAAACCACAACATCTAAAACAATTGCTGGGAGCCATGAGACCTCAATCTCGTGGAATAAGCGTGTGGCCAAATAATCAGTGCAATCACGGTCACAGTGCTCTCATTTGCTCCACGAAGTTGACCGTGTCTTCGAACACACAGACCGTGGCGATTCATCAGACGGAGACCCACCCGTACCGCTTCATTGTTGTACACTCGAGACCACACAAATAGCTGGAAGTGATAAAAGGGGGAAATACTAGGTCGACTGCTGCAAAAGCTGGAGCAGTGAGTCCAGTGGCTCGCTGGGATTGACTTCTTCTTCCGCCGACGTTTCGTGGTCCTCCTCGTTGATGACAGCTGAGTAGCGTTGGAGTGCGATTTC
>KN823203.1:34553-58244 GCA_000827465.1 Tulasnella calospora MUT 4182
CTCTGCGAGCGCATCGTATCTTCAAAATCACTCATGGAAGTATCTCCCCCTTCTTATAGCAGCGCACCCCTCAACGCTCCCGCCTATACCGCAGCGCCAGCAACCGGTGGTTCAGATGCACTACCGGGATACGACGGTTCCAACGCACCCAGCGGCATTTTCAACTTCGCTCCGTCCCAAGGTATTGACGACAAGCTCCCCAATCACTTCAAGGTCAACGAACAATATGTTAAAGCTCAAGTCTTGCCCTCGGAACTCCAGGCCCACCTCGTCTTGCTTGGCGCTTTCCATCGTCTTCGCGAGGAGGTCCGAACGTTTAAAGGAAGCGCGGACATTCCCATGGAGCCCGCCGAGCGATGGGCAGTCTTTCTACAGCGTGCCGTCTATCGTTTCGAACAATGGACCGTTCGAATGATCGGCGGGGAGGGCCAGGAAGAGGCTCTAGGAGAGGGACCAAAACTGTTAGCTCCAAATGAGGTCCCGCCTCTGGAAGTCGTCATGGTGTGGCACACGTACATGCTCAATCCCCGAACATACTATGAAGACTGTCTTCGCAAGCTCCCAGGCCTCCTGCGCATTGGGTACCTACCTCCTTCACCTGTCGGCTCAACACCAACTTACTGACATTCCCTTACTTCTGAAGGTCCTTCCCGCTTATGCAACTGGCCGGCTCAATCGACTCGGAAACTCTCCTCCCTCACCCTTCTTCCGAAGGCCGAATAGCCGCTTTCACCGCCTTTACGAGTCAGCCATTCGAGTGTCCTCTGAACACGACCTCGGATGAAATGGTCCCCGTCTACTGCCCAAATTGTTCTCAGCCAAACATGATTCCTTGGATTACATACAAAGGCGATGGATTTGCCCAACGGGGCTTTGGGTGCATCTGCAATAATTGCCGCGTCATGTTTAGCAGAGAGGTACGGAGCGAAATGTCGTTCATTCAAACTGAGATGCTTGTCTGAATTTTTGGTCATAGACTCTTGGGGTCCGAAAGTTTTACGAAGATATGGAGAAGTGCATCGCCAACCCAGATCGATTTTTCCTTGCGTATGTTCCATTATACCCTCTTCATATCCCCATTTTACTCACTTCTTTTCCGCCTCAAATCCCATTTTTAGAAACACCGTCGTCGACTACCACGCTGGTGCTCCAGCCGAAGTTCAATGGTCTCAAGCCCTGTCCGCAACCGTCCTCAGCTTACGGAAAGGAACGGCTCCGGCTCCGGCGCAAACCTTGGGAAAGCAGATTGGCTGGACGATGAAAGCGGTCGAAGATTACTGTAGGATTGGAATGCTGGGGAAGAGGAAGTCTCAACCTTGGATTTCCACGCCGCGACCGTAGGTCCAAGTTTGAATTAGGGGTGGCGATCCAGAATATTGAGAGTGTGGAATCTCCTGCCCCCGTTAGGTTGAATATCATTCTATCAGCGTACCGTCAGCCAGGTCCATTCTCTCTAGATCTAGCAAGCGCAGTGAGTCCCCTGGTTCACCTGTCTTCGAGCACGAGTGGCTAAACCTTGATCTCATTCTTGCGTTCCTTCTAGGTGATCCGCCAAATGAATTTCGTCGAAAAGATGGTGAATCTTGGATTCACCGAACAAGCTCGATGGGAAGAGGACCACGATACTTTAACGCGTTGTGTGGTGCGGTACCACCATTTCTTGGACCTCATGGCTTCTACACCAGGGAATTTCGTTGTTCCGACCCTGGTGAGTCCCACTTAGAGAAGATGTACGGAATGGTTTCCTGAGATTGGGGCTTTTTGTGACTCTTTTAGGACATTGATCTTGCATGGCACACTCATCAGCTGCTCTGTGATTCCTAGTGAGTGTCAGTCCCCGTTCGCGAGAGGAAATGAACCAACGAAACTCTCCATGCTTGCGATTTGCAAAGCCGGAAGCTGAAAGATGTCATTGGCATTGTACGCGTTTCATCCTATTGAATGGTACCCTTTCGCTCATGTGTGGGTCTGCTTAGGTACCGGATCACGATGACAAAGTAAGCCAAGGAGCTCTTTCTGATGCGTACGACAAGACTAGTAAAGCTTGGAAGGTACATATTCGAACTTGGAACTTCCAATTCTGTCACAGTATGCTAATGTTCTCATCGCTCTAGGCTCGGTTTGGGGTACCA
The DNA here is from genome assembly GCA_000827465.1 of Tulasnella calospora MUT 4182. NCBI lineage: Eukaryota > Fungi > Basidiomycota > Agaricomycetes > Cantharellales > Tulasnellaceae > Tulasnella > Tulasnella calospora. Next base: position 36,686 of record KN823203.1, read on the forward strand.
TACTCTATCTGTGGCTGCTTACCCCCTGATAGTTCCGGCGGCTTTGGTGGCTCGGTCATCTCCCTCTTCTCCAAGAAAGGCAAATCAAAATCTACGCTCGAAAAGCCCTTTGAAAACCCTCGGCCCGATTTACTTTCTCCCTCAGACGAAGCTGCGGATCAAACCCACCCTTCAGATCACTATGCCGTAGCTATCATCAACCCCGGCGAACCGAATGCGGCTCAAGCGCAGCTGAGAAGGCGAGAACTTGGAAAGAGGGCTAAAGAGCTGGGGAAAACTGTTGAAAAGGGGAAAGCGGATCAGTGGGGGGAAACCATGCAGAAGAGAGAGGTGGACCATACGCCCTCATTTTTGTGTCCTGTTCAGTACGGTGTTCAGTAAGTGTCGTCCAGTCAACTCCCCATATAACTACCAACACTGACCGGGACGATGTTTCTTGTAGACACCCGTTCAGCGAATTCGGGTGAGTTTCCACTGCTCGAGCAATTATTCACCTCCCTTGCTGACCGAGAGAGCGTTTACTAGCCAAGGGGATTGCACGAGTCTCTCTGGCAATGGACTTGAAAGTGCTTCTGCGGCAGGAGAATGCTGCAAAGGAAACGGGACGAACGGGTTATGTGGCGCGCAATTCGACCAGAAGCGAGGAGGTCCCCTGGAATCTGTCAAGTTCGCTGTGACGATGGTGGGAAACATTTCGATCCTCTCGAGGACGTGTGGCTGATAATCCGGAATCCTCCTCGGGATGATACAGCGCGGAGACAGTAGCTACTTACGTGACATGGGGATCGCTCAAGGTAGCGCTTCTTGGGCCGTTATGGGCGCTATGGCTGGTGGTAGTGGCAGTGGCTGCGGCGGGGGCTGCGGCGGGGGCTGTGGCGGAGGCTGATTTGTGCTTAAGGACCATACAACAGAGAATCAACGTGTACTATATGAGGAAGACATAGATAGCCATAATACTCTATGACGAAAGGATCCGAATGTGCTCTCGAGCCGCTCTAAAGCTAGCTACTGCTCATCTCTGTAGCATGTTGTTCGTTCAGCAGCGCGAAGCTCTCTGCAGGTGGTGCTGCGCACATGGACCCTGTTGGAGTATCTCGACGCGCGTGTCGCGCAAGGTTGTCTAGGTTTGGCGCCGGCCGGCTGTCCATCCAGGCGTTGTACGGGGAGCAGAAGCACCGTCAGGAAGACCGACAGCCCATATTGTATTCTGCTGGCACGCTCTCTTTGAGAAGAAAGGACCGATGCAACTCATTAGTTAATCGTCGGCTTAGTTTTACTTGGACGTCCTCTGGCCGCGACATGAACCATCCAAAGTTGCTTCCCGCCGGAGGAAAGGGGGTGGGGGATGTAGCCCATTTCCGATCGGGGGAGGTGTCAAAGCGGGGTGCAACGGACCAGGAACCTATCAAAATCTTCTGGGAGCACCGATGGATGGAGATACTCAAAGTCAGTTTAGGGGAAGGGTGAAAGGAATCAGAATTTGGAGGGGACATGAGTTAACGCATCCCAATTGTCTTGGGTTCTTCTGCCTTCAACCCGGTGTTGGGGCTACTCGATTCGTCGTGGAGTTGCTGTATAGGGATAGGTTTTGCGTGGTCCATGATCACTTTTAGATCCCGGGTGAACTTTCGTGCGCTTTTTTCGATACTTTCCAGTATCTTTCGAACTCAGCATGCGACGTCCTCGTTATGCAGCCACGCCACCCAAATAGCTGGAGGTGATAAGGGAAAAAAATATTAAATCAGAATAAAGAAACGAAAAAAATAAAGTAGTGACGAAACAAACAGGAATGCCACAGCGATGGGAGTCAGTACAAAGCACAATACAAACAACATTTACAGGGAATAATCAAGCGAGCAGGGATTCAAAAAGGTCCTTGGATGGAAGGAGAAAACAAGAGTGGAATGAGATGCGGGAGTGGTGGATGATGAGGGATGAAAGGATTACAAATAACGTGAGCGATGGGAAAGTGGAGCGAATGAGAATAAGTGAGAGCAAGGAAAGAAAGAAGAAAACAGAGTCCGTGCTCGGCACGAAAGCATTCCGCTGGTCGAGTGGCGCATCGGCGAAGCCTGTGCTGCACACTCGAACCAACAGCCCTGCCACGTCCGGCGGTGCAAAATCGATTAGGAGACTGGGAGGAAGAGAGAGGTTATTTGCCCGTCCGAGTGGCGCATCGGCGGAGCCTGTGCTGCACACTCGGACGAGTGGAATTATGAAGTAGAGCTCGACTTAAAGCTCGCGTTGAAGGATACTTTTTTTTCGCTCGTTCGGTGGCGCATCGGCGGAGCCTGTGCAGCACAACCCGAACGAGCGACGCTGTTCAGCCTTTTTCCTTTTTTTTTTTTCTTTTTGCCGGGAGGGGAGGATGAGTTCGAGCACGAAGAATCCACTCGTCGAGCGGAGCACCGGCGCAGCCTATGCAAACGCACTCGAGCGAGCGATTCCGAGCCAACCAGGGCTCGGGCCAGAGTGAAGACGGAGCGCCTTCACTGAAGTCTTCGCCGTCGTGCTTGTGCTCGTCCTCGTTCTTCGGTCTTCTTGTTTCCACCTAGTCCGAACCAGTTGAAGATCCTCTTTGGTTTCGGCGATTCCGGGGGTTGAGATTGAAGCCAGGGCTTCGTCCGGCGCTCTACCTCCAACCTCTGGAGGTCTTCAGACGTCATGGAATATCGGAATAGATCCATGACGGGCTCCCACGTGGGGTCCCAGCTTCGGTGCCGGTCTTCGTGCGTCGTCGACTGCTGCCACAACTGAAGTAGCGATTCAGGTGGTTCCTCGGGATTCCCTTCTTCTTCCGCCGACGTTTCCGAGTCCCCCTCGTTGATCACTACCGAGTACCGTTGGAGTGCCATCTCGGACTCGTATTGCCAGTCCCAGCTCCCTCGCCGTTCGTCGCGGGTCACACGCCGCTCCTTCTTGGTCATGACGTCATCCACAGCTGGCTTTGGTGAGGGCTCGGTGATGGTGGCCGGATCGACCTTGGGATGGTTGACGACGTCGACCCGTAGTTGTTGCGCGGCGGTGACGAGGCCTCGGTCCAAGTTGGAATTCTCGGTTGTTGGGACTGAGACGTGGGGAGAAGGAGTCGTGGGGGCTGCTCCGGGACTCGGACTGGGTGCAGCAAGTTCCTTGGACGAGTCTGGGTTGGCGGGGACGGATGAGGCTCCACCGGTCCACTTTCGTGGATATTGGGGTCTGGTTCGAGGGGCGAGTGGAAACGCCGCAGGTGACACCGTTGCCTTGTCGAGCAAGGAGCGGGTGCGATCTTGTGGTGGTTGGGTAGTGCGTCGAGTCGGCTAGACGTGAACGGGTAAGTAAGCCAGAGCGCCAACGGACGAAGTTGGTTGAGATGAACGAACCGGTATGAACACCTGAACAGGCGTTAATGGCCCGCTAATAGTCTCCTTTTTTACTTGCGTCTTCTGGCATTGACTGCGTTAGCATCCATCTCCGTAAGTGGTGGGGTGTGCGCGTCTCGCTCACCTTGTCGTCGGACCGAGAGCGGGTGACAGACAACTTGAGTTTGGTGAGCGTTCTCGCGAACGCAGACGCTTTCGTGCCTTCTTTCTTCTTCGTCTGGCTTGTTGGTACATGTTCGAAGGGTGCTGGGGGTGCAGCACGAGTGGTGAAGATCTTTGCGAACATGGCGTGGGAAGGGTCAGGGTGGTGTCAAGAAGGCAGAGTAGGTGGTGGTGGAAGGAGAGAGAGAGAAGGAAAAGAGTGAGTCGATGATTGTTCACGAAGAGATGCTCTCACATCCACGTAAGACGGGCGACGGTGCCTCACGAACGTTCCTTCTTGTCCGTTGGTGGGCGCACTGAACAGTCTCGGCGACGTCAGCGACGGAAGTATTCCATCCCCAACCGCACAGCAGTCCGACATAACAACACATTCGTCCGATATTTCCCGGACACTTGTATACGTTGATACGCGTTTCTCGGCCAATTAGAGTCGAGCTCGGGAGGTCACTGCCCTCAACCTACCGGGTTCGCCACTTCCCCGGCTGACCCGTGGCGCCATGGTCTAGACGTACCAAAAGCATCCAGTCTCAACGTGTGCAAAGCCCTAACATAATTGCCCCCAAGGCTGCGACCGACTCATGCGAGTACAGCAGATGATAATGTAAATTTACTACGCGCAAGCAGGCTGCCGAGAGAGGACAAGTGCGGAGGGGACAGTAGCCCGGAGACCCCGTGTACATCCAGTATATACTCAAAAGAAGGGGAGAACCAACCGATGAGAACAGTCAAGATGAGAGGAGTCTGCGAGTACAGCTGAGTGAATGCTCTGGCGCGCGGACATAGCGGAGGACAGCCGGACATGTTCACCTGCACATCAGTCCGCACTCCATTCTTGGTGTAACCCACCGACCTACCCTTAGCTGGTACCACCAGGTGAGTTCGAGCACTTTCGGTGCTTTGGGGGTGAGAGGGTTCTTCCTTCTCGGCGTCTTGCTCGGTTGGAGTGAAGATCAGGGCAGTGCCAAGCGTAATAATAATGGGACCCTGGTTCCTCGCTTGTCAGGGGCTCCCACACTCGTGGCATTGTCCAAACAAATCTTTCCACTCTCCTTTTCCATCGAACCTCCCACTTAGACGCTGCAGCGCCCTCGGACTCATGTTCCAACTACCCACACTCATTTCGAATCCATCTAACAATTAATAAAAACCACCTCTTCACTCTTTTCACCCAGCATATCTCCCCCTTCTCCCAAACACCATGTTCAGAAAATGGGTGCAAGCCACAACCAACGCTGTTCTTCTGAGCATCGTCTTTGCATCCCTCGCGCTAGCTCAGTGCGAGACCGGGTCTACGCGCATTCTCAACTCTTGCATCGCCAATCTCGGCGTTCAGACCATGACTGCTGCTAGCTCGGGATACGCGGACGCATCAAAGGCGTTCAACAGACGGTTCTCTTACAAGCCTGCAGCAATAGCCTATCCGTAAGGAACTCCCAACGAACTACCGAGGGCTCCGTTCCTCATATCGCTCTTCCCACTTTTGCAGGAAAACAAAAGATCAAGTCGCCCTCCTCGTAAAGTGCGCCGCAGCCGCAAAAGCCCCCGTCGTAGCTCGCTCAGGCGGGCATTCCTATGCGGCGTACGGCTTGGGAGGTCAAGATGGGGCGTTGGTCGTGGACCTATCGTCCATGAAGTCTATTTCCATCGACCAGTCCACCGGCTTGGCCGTCTCTCAAACTGGAAACCGTCTTGGCGATCTCGCTCAGTACATTTGGGACAACGGCCGACGAGCGCTCCCCCACGGATCTTGTCCCTACGTGAGTTTGTTATTCGGTCTCCGGGACCGAGTGGGGGCACTTGAGCGCTTATTTTTATTTTTAGGTTGGGACAGGTGGGCATGCGTCGTATGGCGGGTTCGGCCTTTACGGTCGGACCGCCGGCCTTTTGCTCGACCGCGTCGTTTCCGCAGAGGTCGTCACCGCGAATGGAACCACGTTGACTGCTTCGGCACAGAGTAATTCTGACCTTTTCTGGGTAAGGATCGTCATGTACAATTCAAAGTACGAATTGGGCAAGCGCTGATTCCTTATTCCCCAAGGCCATCCGAGGTGCCGCGCCCTCGTACGGTATCGTGACCGCATGGACGTTCAACACGCTCCCCGCTCCTTCGAGTTTGGTCAACTACTGGTACACCTTCTCATCGTCGCTCTCGAACGCGCAAGCTGTGCAAATCATCCAAGCGTTCATGAACTTTGCGGCGTCCAAGCCGACCAAGCAGCTTCAATCCGTCGCCAACATCGGCGTCAGCAACGGCCATGTGTACATTTCCATCATGGGAACGTTTTACGGCACTTCGCCGGACTTCAACAGCGCTATCACCCCACTGCAAAATTCCTTCCCTGCTAATGTTGGGATGTCGTTGAGGACCACGAACCGCGATTGGTATGGAGGGTTGACCGAGTTCACGGGATCGCTGAATACAAGTGGACCGGACGACTACGATAATTTCTTCGCCAAGGTGATTATGGAGTTTCTCGGTGGCATGAAAGTCACATGCTGAAGCTTTGTATGGACCTTTTCCCTAGTCGCTCTTCTCCGATACGGCGTACAGTCAAGCCGCCATCACCAACTGGGTCAACTACATGACGCAGCAAGGAAGCTCCGCACCGATCGGGTGGTGGGTCCTCATCGACAGTACGTCCCTCTTTCGCCTTAGTCCTAGTCGCACGCCTTTGGCTGACACGCACACGAACGTATACAGTGTACGGCGGTTCGGTCTCGGACATCCCAGAAGACGCTACAGCCTACGCGCACCGTTCAGCCGTGCTCAACTTCCAAATCTACGGCTACTCGTCCAACGACGGGCATAACGCCTGGGTCGGGCAGAGCGGGATCGACTTCATCAACGGCTTGACGGCGAGTCTCGATGGGAACCCTTCGGCTGCTTGTAAGGAGATATCAATCCCGGCCATTCCACAAGTCAAAAAAAGACTGACGCCCCGTCGCTTTTCCTCTTGTAGATCCAAACTATATCGATCCTACGTTGACTGCGGCGCAATGGCAGTCGTTGTACTTTGGAGGTCATATGGACCGCTTGAAGAAGTTGAAAGCTGCTTGGGATCCGTTCAACGTGTTCAGGTTCCCCCAGTCGATCCCCCTGCCCGCTTCGGATACATGCGGTTTGGCATAATCCCAGGCAGAACATTCCGAACCTTTATTTAATGACGAGTTATTGTACCGAAGTCACACGTTCTCCGCCTCCTTCCTCTCTCACTTCTTTTGGGGTTTCAAGTTGGACTGTACTTCGTTACTGTGGCATATTACATTCGGACGACAATGCAGTAAATTATTATTTCTATGATTCGAATTGGGCTTCAGAAACCATCGTAGCGCATGGACTCTTTCCGCTAGCCGGTAGCGTTGTCCAAGGCGGTGATTATACTATTAGGGATGCCAGTTCACGAAGGGTCCGTTAGTCTACTGAACGGGAAGAAGTCGACTTAGGATGAATCACCAAGGAGAAGAGAATGCCGAATCTCACCAGCCACGGTTCCCGGCACGTTTTCAAAGCATGCTAGAGTTCCCCTCTCCATCGATCGCACCGACCTCGGGCGCTATGCCAAGCCGTTCCAGCTCCACTCTCCCGATCTGCACCCACGCAGCTAAGATGGCTTCGTCTTGGAACCAAAGCGTTTCGATAGCAGCCATCCGTTCGACCTCGCTGCTGTCGGGTAGTGTGTCGGCGTTGCTTGCCAAAACAGGACTGGAAGTCACGGATCGGCTTAGACTTGAGGAGCGTTTGGGTTGAGGAGACGCTCCTTCCTTGGGGTTGGTAGCGGATGGTTCTAGTATGTACTGCTCAGGCGCCTCGAACCCTGGTGGCTTCATCGGACCTCCTTCCCGGATCCAATGAGCGACGTTGCTCTGCCTTATCGCTTCTGACAGCAAGCCGATCACGCCTAGGAGAGTTTCGTCTTTCGGCGCTTCGGGATCGTGTCTGCGCACAAAGAGCGCATGGTCGTACTCTCTTAGGACGATGTGGTTGTACGGCTGCATGTGCGCTTTGAGCGGGGAGTCGTCGATGAGGAGGGTGTTTCCGGCGGAGTAGGGGAGCTCTTTCCATACGACGTCGAGGTTCTTGACGGTTTGGACTTTCTGGTCTAACAGATAACGCAGGTAAATAAACATGGCGAAAGCCAAAGTAGTCCAGGTTCAAGGATCGGCTTACTATATTGCGCCTGGTTGAGGCCCAACGTATCTCTTGCCCATATGACCTTCAGCTTCGGTTCGTACGTCTCCCCAAAGCAGACTTGAACCATACGATTCACGTTTTCCGGCTGGGCGCTGCTCCATATCATGGTCTCCAAAGCGTTATCCGGGTGGAAGATCCAAGAGAGGAAGGCAGGGATGTATGGTCGGGGGTAAGGCCTCTTGACGGACGAGGTCTTGGGTTTCTTTCGATAGAGCAGCGTGCCGTTCAAGTCGAGGATCAGAAGCTTGGCTTTCGCGGATTCTGTGGCGAGGAATCTTGGCTCCGAGCGCTGCGATGGGATGTTGACCTCGTCCAAGTATTCCTGGGTAGGCTTGCCGGGGATGAATGTGTCGACCTTGGAAACGTCTCGACGATTTCCAGGGCTTCTCTTTGGGAGTTGTTTCTCCGGGGTACGGGTCCATTTGGGTGGGGTCGTGAATCGCTTTTCCGGAGTTGCTGCGGATAGGGAAGGTCCGGGCGGACTGGAAGAGGGTTCTCGATTCCGGGACTTGTCTCTATGTCTTCGTTTCTTCAGCGGCGGAGGTGATGAAGCGGCTGCATCCGAGTTTCCGGCAGAGCCTGCATGGGAGGTTACTCCCTCTATGGGTTCCGAAGACTGTCGTGCTGGAGCCGACATTGAGCGCTTTTGCGGTGTGTTCGCTCCTGCAGCACTCATCACGGTATTAAACCGTATTCTAGGAAGAAATCTAGTAGCTCTGTAAAGCGCCATGGTTGGTATCAATTCAGAAGAACTGTGGTGAGGTTTGTTGGATGGTGCACCTTTGGAGGGAAGGCGTTGAGATCTCCTGAGGCCGCGATGCGGAACCTAATACTCACCTTAAAATCCCCGCAGAAGAAACGACTCCGTAAATTTTTTCTTGAGATTTTTTGGGTCGGAACTGGTTGGGATGTGCCTGGGTGGGCTCGGTGGGTACGTAGGCAAGCGTGTCGCCAGGTGGAAGATGATTGGGAGGTGAGAGGAACAAACAGTCGACAAATCCTGAATTTCGATCTCGACGACGACCACAACGACGAGCAAAACAACGCGAAGAGCAAGAACCCGATGCGTGGACGCCCGGGTCATACTCACTCCCAATCTCAGTCGCAGGTTGTGAACCAAAGAGCTCAGGTAAGTTCTGCAGGAACCTTTCCCCCGGTGCGACCGGCTGAAACCCGCCACCTAGCTCGCAAATGCATACCAAGAATTAGGAAAGGAACTTGCCTCGGAGAAAATAAAGGTTGTAGGCAACTACACCTTGGGCAAAGTCATCGGCGAAGGTTCGCTCGAGGAGTGTGCTAATAGTTGAGGCTTGGTCCCTAATCGCTCTTCACTCGAAACCTTAGGCGCATATGGCAAAGTCAGGATTGGCACCCATCGACTTACCTCCACGCGCGTCGCTGTCAAACAGATTCCCAAAGCTATGTCGGCCTCCTTAACTCGGGAGATACACCATCACCGCCGACTTCACCATCCAAATGTCACCCAGCTGTATGAGGTGATTGCCACCGAGACCGCCATATGGCTCATTACCGAACTCTGCTCTGGCGGCGAGCTCTACGACTACCTCGTTGAGAAGGGACGACTATCTGAACTAGAGACGAGGCAGGTCTTCGGAGAACTATGTTTAGCGCTACATTACGTCCACAGTCAGGGTGTGGTCCACCGCGATCTCAAGCTCGAAAACGTCCTGCTCGACGAACGATGCCATGTCAAGCTGAGCGATTTTGGCTTCACAAGGGAATTCGAACAGGGTCGGTTTCTGGAGACGTATTGCGGAACTACGGGATATGCTGCGCCGGAGATGCTGCTGTGTCAGCGGTATACTGGAACAGGTCGGTGGCTGTTGCCTTTTTCTTTACAGAAGGTCAGATAGCTCACTTAATGACGTCAACAGAGGTGGACTCCTGGTCATTAGGCGTCATCCTTTACTGTCTGCTGGTCGGCACCCTACCTTTCGACGACGACGACGAAGATGTGATGAAACGCAAAATCATCCAGGGTGACTACGAAGATCCTGAATGGCTGTCCACAGGTGCGCTCTATTCGTTTCACGTGGCAAATACTTCCATTTACTCAAGACTACCATAGATGCTCGTGACCTCATACGAAACCTCCTTCAGAAAGACCCGGCGAAGCGTCTGACGGTCTCGCAAACACTCGCTCATCCATGGTTTTCCCGACCCCTCTTTGAAGAACCCGACTCCCTCCCGCTTAACCCCTCCGAGCCAAATATCATCGACCTCACCAATGACGTATCCGACCAGCCACCACCCCCACCCCCTAAAGAAGACATGCCACTGAAGAAGGTCGGACCCATCTCAATACCCGAATCTTCTTCCACCTCGACCAGTGGACATTCGGGGCGCATTCCGCAAGAAGAGCAACCTGTGGTGTCTTCAGTCGCTTCAGAAGCCACGTTCCACTCCGCTACTTCCGCCTTTTCCCAGTCTTCAGAAGGCAATGATCTTCCACCTACACCCGCCGACAGCGCCGGCGACCACGACTTTGCCCGAACTGCCAATTCGATGGAGGAGGAACCTTCAGACCCAAGCGGGAGGGACGAAACCGAGGAGCGGCCGACTGGAGACAGAGTTGTATCGATACACCGCATGGAGAGCCAATCGACAATTCGAAAGCAGACCAGCGACAACAAAATATCACCCGTGGATTCTTCACACTCTAATGCGCAAACCATCATTGCTACCGTCCTTGAGGAGGATGATCAACCCACCGAGATGCATAGTTCTTCCACTCAAGAGCAAGAGCGCTTCGTCAGATCCCGTGGATCCTCTTCCTCCCTTCCTCCCTCCTCCTTCCCAACTCGCACCCCCGTTCGTACAAAGCGGCGTTCTGTTTCATCCAACCTCACAAACTCACCACCTGGTTCACCCACCGTATCGCCTCCACCTATAGCTCCCCTCGGTAACACCAAGCTTCCTGATTTCTCCGCTCAGGTTTCTGTGAAAGCGCCGTTAGCTTTCTCGACGGATCTGGAGCGGAACCTCCTGAGCACACTGAGCTTGATGGGCTTCGACACCGGTCAGATCGTGCATTCGGTGTTGACGGATGCCTGCGATTCGACTAGCGCCCTCTGGTGGATGCTGAAGAAGAAGGTGGAGAGGAATCAGTTATTGGAGGCTAGGAAAGAAGTCGAGCGGAAGAAAGCTGCTGCGGCATTGGAGGACCGAAGTGGTGTGAATGCACCCGAAAGGAATGGTTCTCGAAAGGACAGGGAGAAGGATAACGACGAAAAGGAGGGACTTGTTCGGGATAAATCCAGAGGCCGGAAAGACAAAGAGAAAGAGCCGAAAGATAAGGAACTGCCCGAGCCCGGCGATTCAAGACGACCTTCAGGATTCAGGACCAAGCCGACTCCAGCCCTTCCAGAGGGAGGTACCTCTACTTCGACGAGCCGTCCTCCAGTCCCGCTAATGCTCGGCCAAGTGCCCCCAAGCTCATCAGCAGCAAGCCTCGGCCTAGGCGCTCCTCCCACTGCACCAGACCTGACTTTTGTTCCCCCCACCCCCGTCAACCTCTCACATGATACGTCGACGCCTACAGGCAGACGGACCCCTCCACTTGGAACTAATGGCTCATTCCCTTTCAATCTCTCCCTTCACTTACAATCACCCACTCCATCGTCAGGGTCTGGTACACCTATCTCTCCGGATCGAGCCGCCAAGGGGGCCACCGGAAACAATAAACGAGAGAAACAACGAGCTTCTTCTGTTAGCATGTTGCAACGTGCGACAACTGCGCTCAGTGCCGCTGGATTAACGAGGAAGAAGTCTGCTGAGGGCGTCAAGGAAGATGAAAAGGAGAGGGAAAGGGCATCCACAGCCGGCTCCTCGACGGGTTCGCTATTACGCGCAGTCAGTGGGGCGGCGTCGACTGGCGCATCAAGCGTTACGGCCTCCGAAGAACCTCGTCCGACATCATCTGGCTCCCACATGTCTCATAAACTCACCAAGTCGCCCCCGACCCCTCGGAATGACAAGGAGAAGGAGCAAAGTCAAATGCTCAATGCTACTCCGGCTGGTGGTCGATCATTATCGGAGATTCGAACTATTGTCACGTCAAACGTCTACTCGGATATTACACCAGATTCCCCATGGGCAGTGACCGATGCTCCTTCCGCCCCGTGGCGCGCCTCGGCAACCTACAATCGACTCAACACCCCTCCGACACCTGTCAACTCACCTGGGAACTCCCTTTCACAAAAGGTGGCAGCGAATGGGACCATTAAAATTCGGAATCGCGCGAGCCTGTTGGCGGCATTTAGGACTTGGTTTAATGAGGACAAGAGGAAACGGAAATCTTCCGCGAGTCCGCAGACGTTGCCAACCATACCCGCTGGAGTTGCTGCAGGGTCATACTATCCTCCCGGCGCATATATCTCAAGTCCACGCGCCGCATCGATTCGAAACAAAGGGAAGAAGCCCCTACCCACGACTGGCAGCACACCAAGGCAGCAACGGGCGTCAATCTCATCCAGGAGGTCCAGTAGTGTTGGGTCGAGGAGATCATCAGTGAACTCGATTAACCATCCTCTTTCCGGCCTGGGCTTGTCCACATCCACCCCCAACTCCAACAACGCCACGATGCTCTCGAGGCAGCGGAGCGACGCAAGTAGGAGGTCGTTGGGCACAAGGACGCCAACCAGTGAGCGAGGAGATCTGTCTTCAAGGCCAAGCTCCGTCCGCTCTTTCTCGATGACGCCCATGAATAGTGGCAACCGTCGGAAACGTCATTCAAAGGGATCGTCAACAAGCTCAAACGATGGAACCCACACCCCGAGTCGAGCTCCAATGGCGCAGTATCATCGCAGAGGCGGGTCGGGCTCGTCGAGCACGAGAGTCATTCGGCAGCAAGTACCCTCGCAGAAACGACCTCACCACATACGGTCAGACTCCCAAGCATCATCTGTCCATTCGAGGGCTTCCTCTCGACCTGGCTCATATCACGAGAACATGTCCGACGCTGAGAACTCTCTATCGTTGTTCGGCCCCATTCCAAGATCCGGTTCACCGATGTTGGCCAATAGGAGGAGTGGAGATTTCACTACCTTGATGGTCGCTCACCGGAACAAATCGGTCTTTGGCGCTCCTAGCGCGGGATTGTACGCCGCTGGCAGGTCGAGCTGGAAGAAGTCCTGGGGTCATGAACCTCCTGCCTGGTCTTCACGGTCGATGCAAATTCCACCGGAGCTACCTGCCGATCCCTCAAGACCAAGCATTCGGGATGTGTTCAGCAACGGTGCGAGAGCGAGTAAAGATGGAGCAGACGATGATGATGAATGGACGGACGACGATGACGATGAACCTGTGGATGGGTATCTCGGTGGACTTGGTCAGAGGAAGGTTAGCTTGGCATCGTCGGGTGACAAGACCACGAAGCACCTCTCCGCTCCTGCCCTAATGATTGGCGCAGCGACTGCGGCCGTCGCTTCATCAGCTCCGCTCCCTGGCTCTCCGAGCTTCAAGAAAATGGAGATTCCTCCGCTTCTCGCGGCCAGGGGTCGTGCGGCGAACCAGCGAGCCGTGGGTGGTGGGAGAACCGCTGGCCCCGCAACATATAAGCCTTCAGAACTCAGTCGGCTCCATGGACGCACTAGTCCCACCGCCAACACCACGCTCTCGGAAGTCCAGGAGGAGCAGCACGGTGGTGGTCAGTCTGATGGATCTTCGTCATATTCCGACGGTGGGAGCGGACCACAGCAGAGGAGCCGTCGACAGCTACCTGTTGTTCGGAGCGGACCAGCCTTCAAGCAAGCAATTCAAGAGGAAGATGAAGATGAAGAGGAGGAGTAAACTCGCATCTGATTTAACACGGACATTACTGGAAATGGATTTCGCCAAAAACGGACTCATTCGTTTTATTTCTCGTTCTCTTCTGTGTCTGTACGCATTACTACAACACCCCCTCCCTTCCTTCTCTGCTTTCGTTTCTCGTTTCTTTATTTCTTGATTACCTTCCTAGCAGTATTTTCCGATGTAAATATAGGAATTATTTCTTAGCATGTGGTAGGATAGGAACACGGAGCATTTTCTCTCTCCCTTCACCGCGGTCCCAGACGTGTGCGCCTCCCTCTCGGGCTCGGCCGGCACGGCCGCCCGAGACAGAACGAACAGGCAGGCAAAAACATATGCAAGGATTTGGTAGCGAAATTCTTGCGAGACGGTCGACGTTCGGCGCCATGACCGCACCGAGGCCGACAGCTCCTAGAAAACCCACCACACCACCGATCCTCTAAGCACCGACGCTAGAGATCCCTTCGCAAAGTCTCCAGTCAACCACCCTACTCTTTTCACTATTGAGTTCAAAGCCTCGATCGATTCATATCCTAAACCGACCACTTATCACTTGAAGTGGGACCGGGCTAACGCAACGCGTTGCCAAGGTCTTTTTGCACGGGGCTCGGGATGTCACCAGGTTCAAGAGTCAAGATATAACTATCCTTTGCTCGATTTTTAGGCGTTATTCTAGCAACCACGCCTTTAACTAGTGCAATAGGCTTAAGGCACGAAGTTCGCGCAGGTATTCAAGGGGCGGCCAGATATACTTAAACAGTTAGAGCCGATAACGTTGAAGGACGCTCGCATAAACTGTGAAACCAGGTCAGCAGATCGTTTAAACTATGAAACATCACAATTTGTACATCGAACTTTGTCCTATCGATTCCAGGCCTTATCCGGTGTGGAATGTGTCCGTGAGATCTCCAGCCACCTACTGCAGCTCGACTGCTAAGCGGGCATGAACTGCGTCCCCCCAGCGTTATAGTCTCCTTCTTAACGACCTCAGTAAGACCATCAACTCCTCTTAATCATATACAATATCGCTACGACAATTCTAGTACCGCCGAACATCAACAAGGCTCAAGAGAGCGGCAGCTCTGCCCTCTTTGTCGCCCAGGTCGGTCCGGATGCTCAAGGCTTCGGAGTAGAGCGGAACGGCCTGGTCGTACTGGCCTCGAGATCTATGAATATCAGCGAGACTGCACAAAGCGTCGGCTTTGCCTTTTCTGTCGCCGAGGTCGTTACGTATCTCCAAGACCTTCTGGTAGAGCGGGATGGCTTTGCCGTACTTCTTTTGAATCCGACGCACATCAGCAAGACCCCACAGAGCGTCGACTCTGCCTTCGCTGTGACCTAGACCGGTATAGATTTCCAAGGCCTCGTGGTAGAGCGGGATGGCTTTGCTGTACTCCTCTTGAAGCCGACGTACATCAGCGATACCCCACAGAGCGTCGGCTTTGCCCTTTCTGTCGCCGAGATCGGTACGAATCTCCAAGGTCTCGGAGTAGAACGGAATGGCCTGCTCGTACTCGCCTCGACGCCTGTGGATATCAGCGAGACCCCACAGGGCGTCGGCTTTGCCTTTTCTGTCGCCGAGGTCGGTACGGATCTCCAGGGCCTTGTGGTAGAGCGGGATGGCTTTTTTGTACTTCTTTTGAAGTCGATGCACATCAGCGAGACCCCGCAGAGTATCGGCTAGGCCTCTCTTGTGGCCAAGGTCGGTGTAGATCTCCAAGCCCTCGGAGTAGAGCGGGACGGCAAGGCCATACTCGCCTCGAAGTTTATGGATATTAGCAAGGCCCCGTAGAGCGTCGGCTTTGCCGTTTCTGTCGTCGAGGTCGGTCTGGATCTCCAAGGCCTCGGAGTAGAGTGGGATGGCCTTGTTGTACTCTCCTCGAAGCCGATGAATATCGGCGAGGCGGCACAGAATTCCGGCTTTCCCCTTTCCGTTACCCAGCTCGGTGTGGATCTTCAAGACCTTGTAGTAGAGCGGGCTGGCCTTGCCGTACTCTTCTCGAAGCCGATGGATATCGGCTAGACGGCACAGAATTCTGGCTCTCCCGTTTCCGTTATCCAGTTCGGTAATTATGTCCAAGGCCTTATAGTAGAGCGGGATGGCCTTTTCGTACTCGTTTCGAAGCCGATGCTGTTGAGCAATCTGGCACAGAGCCTTGGCTACGCGATTTCCTTCCTGGATTTCCCAAGCCTCGGAGTGAAGTTTCATATCCTTGTTGTTCAAATGCCGAAGTCTGTGCAGTTCAGCCAGATCACATAGGATGGGAGTTATGGCCTCGAGTTGGTTCTCCGTGTTCGCGGCATGGATTTTCCAGACCTCAGAGTACAGCGCGATCGCCTCGTTGTACTCTTTTCGGAGCCGGTGCAATTGAGCGAGATCGCACAGACTTGATGGTAGGTGTTCTGCGTCCCCTCTCTTTCTTGAGTCCCCCACGGCCTTAACGAAGAAGCCCAAGGCCTTCGCATATTCACCCCGATCTTGGTATATATGTCCCAATTCCCTCAGGCGACCAATAGGAAGGGTCCTTCCGAAATCATCCATCTCCGGAGCGAACATCGGCTAGTCAACAAAATGTCAATCGATGTTTCAATCCCCTGGAACCGGGTTCGCTCACCATCTGTTTGATGGTCTGTCGGCAAGAATCGGCCGTTGGTCTCTCGGTGGGATTCCCCTTCCAGCACATATTCATAAGCGTGCAAAGCTCGTGAATAAATGTTAGATGGGTGTTATCGGCGAGTGATGGCAAGTTGCCTTCAAGGACGCGTTCGACAACAATCATGTCCGATGAGGCATCTTGGAATGGAATAGAGTTGGTCATAACCTATTTCCAAGCTCGTTCGTGAGTATCGAAATGCCGATCATGTTTGGATTTAAGCCGTCTTACCTCATAGGCTATCCAACCCAATGCCCAGATATCACTCTGAAGGCTGAGTTGATCTTCCATCAGCAGCTCTGGAGCGGCCCAGCGAAGGGTATATTTGTTCCCCGTCAGGGTTATGGTATTGGCGGAGGCACAAAAGGCTACGTTAACCTGCTGTGCTGAATGAGGTTGGCTCTCGACCTGCTCGACCTGAGTCTTGAGATCGCGCCTTGGGAGACGACGAGCGGAGCCAAAGTCTGTAATTGCCGCACGGCGGTTCCGGTCGACCAATACATTAAGCTGCATTATTTAGGACTCAGTTTCTCGAGTGTATTATATCCCACAACTAGAACCTACCGATTTAAGGTCGCCGTGGCATATTGGTGGATCTCGACTATGAAGGTAGGCCACTCCCTGTGCCACATCGTTAATCTGAAACACAACGTCTCAGGGCTTTAGTTGAGGGAAACTCTCATTGATCCTACCAGAGATATTCTCTCGGGAACTTCCCACTCTTCTAGGTCAATAAAGTCCTTCAAACTGCCATAGTCGGCCCAGGGAAAAACGAGCCAAATTATGCTCTGGGACACGTCTTCGATGAATCCCTCGAGTTCTACGATGTTTGGATGATCCAGCTCCGCCAGAATTTCGGCTTCCCTGATTGACAACTGGGTGAACTTGAGCACTTTACAGAGCTCCTGCACGATTGGCCGAAGCGTCCTCACCCCAAGTACTCGTTCGTGATCCATGTCGTCTGCAACCCTGATTTTCTTTATTGCTACGTCCTTTAGGATTGCACTTCAATCACTTGGTGTAAAGAGAGATGAGGTGGTTTACTTGCCATGAACTCCTGTTCTTTCATCCGCTCTTTCTTCTCGAGGAAACGATCTATCTCCTGGCGATTTAGTTTTTTACCTGATGCCCGTTTCTCCATTTCCCGCATATCCATCTCTCTCATGTTCAACCAGCCTACTGAAACTGCCGCATGTCCCCCACGGGACTCGTGGACGCGTCCTGGAAAGGTGATGGAGGATGGATTGATTTTCCAGGGTGCGAGCTTTTCAATCCTGGCGCTCTGCAAGTAAGTTGTCAACGATTGATAAAAAACCCCCTGAAACTCGGACGAGACGCACTAAGTCGGCGCCTGGCTCGAATCTACCTGATGAAGCACTTTGATCGAGCTCGACCGGATGATGAACACCTAGATCGGCATGCGGACTTTCGTCTTCCATGGGAGTACCTGCGTGAATGGGGAATGGTATGAGAAATGCTAGCTTCGAGTTTTATATTTGAGTCTTCGGTCTTGGAGTGGGGATGTGGGAGGAGGTAATACGAGAGGCGGGGGAGTGGTTTTATGTAAGAGACTCTGTAAAGGACGTCGGAGTTCATGATCACAGTTCACCGTGCTCGGGATGAGCCACGATCATTAACACCGGCCCCCAGCTATCAATGGCAGTCTTCACCATAACCATCAAAGTTACACTTTATTAGTAGCTACGCGAGTAATATGATAGCGAAAAATGATGTTGGCTGGTTGGCGTCTGCCAAGTTGTAGATGGGCACTGGAGAGGATTTAAGCTTGATCGTTTGTCTGAGCTCACGACCCTGTCGGCCGGTTCAGATTGAAACTTCCCATCTTCACCTCGTCAACTTCGTGTATTCTCAATCGTCAACGACACCAAGACACCTGTTACCGGTCATTATCGACACCGACATGCCTCTCGTCCAACACACAAACACCTTGACAGCATCGCACTGTCCGCACATTGGTCGGCAGCACCCCACCCAGTGGCCGAAGGGTCCTACATCACTATTGGTCACGACTACACTTACACGACGGAGAGTGTAGTACTTGCCAGGTCGGCAAACCTCGTCTTCATCTTTTGTCGCTGCGGTGTTGCCGTAGAGTAAGGCCGTCGCGGCGGCGCTGCGGTCTTACCAATCGTCGTTTGGTTGCGACACTGAAGGGAGCTGGTTAATAATGGGAATAAAGTTCAATTTGAGGGCATAGGAGGTGAGGCTCTCTATCCTGATGGCTCGGGTTCATACTAACCGGTATATAATGAACAGCTTGGTAGGGCTCTCTGCAACCAATGAATCCGGTGCGAATTGCTTTCTGCCACCTCGGGTTTGTTGCAGCAGGAGAAGTGCAACAGGCTCCACCGTTCTCAAGCACCCCGAGAAGCAGGACAAACTTTATCAAGGTATTAATGTCAGCACACCTCAAACCGAAAAACCGACAGACAAGGGGCAGACTCAGATGCCCAATACCTACTCCGGCTGGTGGTCGATCATTATCGGAAACTCGAATCATTGTCACCGCAAACCTCTACTCAGATATTACGCGAGATTCCCCATGGGCAATAACCGATGCTCCTTCCGCACCGTGGCGTGCCTCGACCTACAAGCGGCTCAACAGCCCACCGACACCTGCCAACTCATTTGGGAACTCCCTTTCACAACAGGTAGCCGCAAACGGGACCATCAAAATTCGGAATCGTACGAGCCTCTTGGCGCCCTTTGGGACTGGTTTAACGAAGACAAGAGGGAAGCGCCAAATGTTCCGCGAGTTCCCAGACGTTGCCAACCGTACCCGCTGGAGTTGCTCCAGAGTCGTATATTTCAAGTCTACGTACTACATCGATTCAAAGGAAAGAAGCCTTTAATCACGACTGGGAGCACACTAAGGCAGCAACGAGCGTCGATGTCATCCAGAAGATCCCGGAACGTTGGGTCGAGCAGGTCGTCAGTGAACTCGATTAACCATTCTCTTTCCAGCCTGGGCTTGTCCACCTCCAACCCCGATCCAATAACGCCGCGATGCTCTCGAGGCAAAGGAGCAAGGCAAGTAAGAGGGTATGGGGCACAAGGACGCCAACCAGCGAGAAAGGAGAGATTTCTTCAAGGCCAAGCTCCGTCCCTTCCTTCTCTGCTTTGCTTTCTCGTTTCTCGTTTCTTTATCTCTTGGTTGCCTTCTTAGCATAAGTTTCTGATGTAAATATGGAAATAATTTCTTAGCATGTGGTAGGATAGGAACTCGGAGCATTTCTCTTTCTACAGAGCGATTACTCGGTGCAGATCATTTCGACCGTAGAAGACAAACTACTCGGATTTCTACTTGACTCCTACCAACAGAGCGGCTATTTGCCTCTGAGGCACTCTCAAAGTATTCTCGTCAACAGAGGCGATGCAACCAACCAGTTAGAATCCACGGTACCGGACCGCCGGTGGTGGTGATGAACAAATAGCAGGCAAGGAGCCACCAACCACAACGGCGAAAGCATTGCCCTCCGGGCAGTTCCGGCCACAGCGCGAAGTTTCTATCTGAATGGATGTTGTTGATACTCTGATTGTAGAGATTTGGCCGTGCCGTCCCGGTCTTTCAGCTATTGAACGGGCGTGGAAAGGGATAAGCACCTTATTCTATCGGAGGGTGTGCTGACTTTCCCGTAGCGGCGCATGCACCAGTCCCCGACTCAGGGGCAGGCTCAAGCTACGCAGACAGCGATGAAATCGTAGAACGAGCCAGCTCGGATTTGAGGAGAGGTATTAAATACATCCATGATGTATCCAGACGGATAGGAATTGCATAACGAGAAACAGATAAGAGCTGTTATGTCGGGCGGGGATGGCAAATGAGCCACGAGAAACAGAGAGGGATGAGGTGTCCCTTAACCGGGGCGCTAAGGGAACTTGCGCGAGCATGATCAGCAAGCGAACACCGATGATGTGAACTTGAAGTGATTAGCAAGCGCAGGAAAAGAACGAAGCTTATAGTAGCGAGAGGGTATCGATTCAACGGGATCGATGCGAAGTTCTACAAGCTTACTAATGCCATCGTTTGATCTAGTACGACACTCGCGGGGACGGCGGATGGTGTAAGTAGGCACCTTCCTGTATTCAGCACAACACCACAAACAGAAGTACCTGGAAAGCTTATGATGCCAAGCATAGTCGTATATATTCGTCATCCTGCTCAGCTTTAGATCGAATACGATTAGCTTTCAAATCGCGACAAACGGTCTTTGTTGTGTCTGTCCGAGCCTTCTCCTTTTTGGCCTTCGTGAGTTTCAGCTTGAGGTCAGCCAACAAGATTGGAACCAGAACGGAAGCCCGCCGGTGAATACGATATTCAGCCGCTCGAGTCAAATCACCGTCCGTTCGACTGATCTCTATCTCAAGAGTGTAGAGAAAAGCTTGAAGCAACCCCGCCGCCACTTTGGTTTATTTCTAGCAGAAAGAGAAGAAGGCACTGCAGCTTCCTGACTTAAATTAAGAAGTCTATCATAAGATGGAGACAGAGCCTTCAAAACGAGAGTCGCCAAAGGTACGCATAAAAGATGCTTCATTACTCAAAGAAATTCCGTTACAAAAATCAACGTTGGGGTGGCAGTCGGAGACCGAACGGTCTGCCAGACTCTGGCTTGACAATTGTAAATCTGCTATCACAAATCCCAGCAAAGGCCTGAAGCGGAGCGGTCAGGAGGCGACATCGAAGTAGCTTCGGGGACGAGAAAGCTGAGCAATACAAACACGGGGTGGGAGTTGATGGGCATTGAAACAAGCCGCCCAACCTCAAGGAAACCCTCCCTATCACGTAGAGTCAGGGAACGTCAAGTCTTGAATGTTTGCCAAGGACATAATTAGTAGGGTCTGCACCATTGTTGTCGCATCGCATCGCATCACGCGAGCTATGCGCGCGTTAAGCAGTCGAAGAAAATGAGAAAGCGTGGTAAGGAGGGGGATGAGGTCAAAGCGCCGATAGACCGGAACGGTGAAACGAACGAGCGAGGACAGAGACGTCACTCGGATATAAGCGGGCGCTCGTAGGAAAACGGTGTGGAAGAGACGGAAGAGGTTCGAACGCGAAAGCGAAGGAGGGCCGAAGCTTAATTAGGGGCTCTATCAACGGCCGGAACAATGAGAGACAAAAGATTTTGTCAAGCAAAGGGTAAGCATTGATTGGGTGAAGCGCTCATCATATCCGTGCCACAAGTTGTAAAGGATGGAGAAACAAACATCAAAAGCGAAGCCAGGAGTGACGGACCGGTCTAGTACAGAAGAGCAAAAGCAAGTAGACACGAGACGAAGGGGCTTAAGAGAAGAGTCATAAACGAAGGATCTGTACCAGGGGAAAGGAGCGGTAGAAGGGGAACGGTGGGAAGAGCAAA
>KN823204.1:0-12498 GCA_000827465.1 Tulasnella calospora MUT 4182
AATGTATGGAGATTACATGGAACCCCTGCAAGGATCGTGTCGGACCGAGGACCACAGTTCAACGCTCCGTTCATCAAAGCATTCTATAAAGGACTAGGAATCGATCCAATCTACTCAACCGCATACCATCCCCAGACCGATGGGCAGACAGAACGAACAAACCAAAATGTTGAAGGATTCCTCCGAATGTATTGCAATCATCAACAAGACGACTGGGATGAACTTCTCCCTTTTGCAGAGTTTGCGTACAACAATTCGATCCATTCGTCAATCGGAACGTCACCATTCATGGCTAGTCGAGGATACAATCCAATGTTCACCAATATGCCTTCAGCCGCGCAGAGCAGTCCGGAAGCTCAAGAGAGATTGGAACGAATCAAATTCCTCCAAGAAGAAATACAATCGGCAATGACGTTGGCACAGGAACGACAGAAACGATTCTATGATGAGCACCGGGATCAAGAAGCCGAATTGGAAGAGAACGATCGAGTCTGGCTTGAATCAAAGAACATCACGACTGATCGACCTTCTACGAAACTCGCCGCTAAAAGACTAGGTCCCTACCGCATAAAAAAGAAAATCTCATCGCACGCATACGAACTCGACCTTCCTTCCACCATGAAAATCCATCCTGTCTTCCATATCTCCCTCCTGACACGATACGAAGAAGATACCATCCCAGGACGAGTGCAACCAACTCCCCCACCGGTCATTGTCGACGAGGAGGAAGAATGGGAAGTTGAAGCCATTTTGAATTCACGGTATTATCGAAAGAAACTCCAGTACCTGATCAAATGGAAAGGGTTCGATGATAGTCATAACTCCTGGCAACCTGAAGCAGACGTCGAACATTGTCAAGAACTAGTGGAAGAATACCATCGAAGATTCCCAGGAGCATTTAGCCCTACTAATAAGCCTCTTCCTCGTTCCACTCGTAATCGTCCTTAAGGAGGGGCAATTGTGATGACCTCATCACCATGACATAATATTTGTATCTGTTTGTGTATGTTTGTTGTTGTGTAATTATCTTTGTTGTCCTTTGACGTTATGTACGATTGTGATGATCAGGTCTGGACTCTTGCCTCATGTACGAATCTGGACTCTCGCCTTGCTTTACCTTCATGCCTACCCCCTCATTGTTAACACATGTAGCTGACGCGTCGTCTGTAATAATTAGTAATCACCTCCACCCTCGTAGTATATAGTCTCAGCGGAATGAGGAGGGTTGTTCCTCATTCCGCCTCTTGTCTCTACCTCGAATACATTGTCCTCTTCCCTCGTCTTCATCGCTTACTCTTGAGAACGCCTCGCTTCATCGTCCTTGATCCCTTGAACCTTGACACTGTTACCATTGATTCCTTAGTCCTCCTTGCCCTCTTAGTGTTCGGTCCCCTCGCCCTCAACGTCATCGTGATCGAGATCTATCTCTTTCTCGACGACGCGTACCTTGTCCTTTACCCCTTAGTCCCCTCCTCTGCGTTGGAGACCTAAGCCGGTACCCTCGTCCTGACACTTATGGACAATGTGAAATGTGATGACATTTGGGATAAGGTCATCTCAGGACCTTCTGGCCAAGGGTTAAGAGAGGATGTTGGGAGGGAATTCCTGGGGTAATTAGTCTTCAACGACCCCCAAAATGGAGTACACAAGTTGTGGCGCACTGTTTTCAAGTGCAAGCTCGAGGCAGGTGATTTCCTTGAATGGCTTGTCGATCTTGATGGAAAGGGTAGGTTTGGATGGAATGTCAGCAGTTGCAAAGATTTCGTCAAAAGAGGGACAATGTATGCTGCGCTCTTCATCTTGCCACATTCGAGTCCTTCTCAATGCCCCCCAGGGCTGAAGAATTTGCTGCCACCCTTATCTGCGATACTTCTGACCACAGACGGACATCTTGATTATCAACAAGATAATGACCTACATTCTTCGATATTGCAAGACAACAGGGAGGACCGGCTACAAGAATCCTAGGTGCTGAGTGGTTCTGACAACCATCAAGCACCCCACGGCATTCTTCATCTGTATCATCCAGCCCATAGTATGGTTCCTCTCAACCCATGTCCTGAAACTTCCCAAAGAGAAAACTGACCTGCTGAAGACTCATCTTTGGTGGTTGGTCTTGCCAGGAAGATACCTTGATGCAGAAGATCTCACCACAGGAATGCGCAAGAGATCAGTTGCAGGGTAGACCTGAAGTACAAAGAAGTGTATTGTGTTCAGGCAAACCAACACATCAAGAAATATCTTGGGTGTCAGTTTCTTCCACACCATCGTACTGCCAAGACGATCAATGCACAAGCCCAGAATATCTTTGAGTCACAGATGGAGCATAGCCAGGCCACTGCATTGATGTTTTACGCCAAGCAAGGTGGAATTGACCATCACCCTGAGATTGATGCAAGACTGCTCCATGAGAACCAGTGTGTTGGTCAAGCGTGGTTGTCTGTTCTCAGCTTTGCGCCACCAACAGGGGGGGAACCTAGAGCTGGAGCCACATGACTGGCCTGGATGGCATGGTCTGAGGGTTTCAGAATGGCATGGGCAAAAGTCCAGCAGCTGATGTCAATAGTACAACATGGCATCAGAATCAGGGTCTATTCAGGTACAGGGTACAGAGAGGTGGTATTGTGCTGTTCAATGTTACCTTCCCTATCACATATGGAAAACAAGTTTCACAAAGTTCCCTTTGAGCCATCCCCACATGCAGTAAGAGGGGATACGACCCACTTCCTCTGTTCTTGAAATGAGACTAGTATCCACCACAGCAGGGAGATAGTGTCATGCTGGTCTGGCAGTTCACCAGCTTATCCACCAGCTCATCTGCCCCTGTGCCACCACCTTCCCAGCTCTCACCATGGTGGATATGATCCACCATGTATTGAGGATCCACCACCTCCAAACATGGTGATAATATCTACCACCTCACCCTGGATCCACCTACCCTGTTACTCAATCTCAACCACAAACCCACCAACCCTGAAAAAATCCACCAACCTTGGCCAACCCTGCAAGGCCCAATAAGATAACATAACCTAACCTTGGCAGGGTGAGAGGGCTACCGTTGTGATCATGGGAATGAGGGCAACGGGGCAGGGTGGAGAAAGACCCCTGTCTTGGAACTTGACCTTTATCCTCTGGCAGTCCTGTGGGTATGTTGTGAGTGCCAGGGGCATTTGCTCCCCTCCCCTACACAATATTGCCCCATATCCTCCTTCCTGACCTGGAGAAGGATTGCCTACACACATATATGATGTACTAGCATGTTTAGGAAGCGTCCCCAATTGAATTGAATGAGCCAATCCTTTAGTTTCCTCTTAGTTTCCTTTTAGTTTCCCCTTAGTTGCCTAAGCATTTGCGTGCCCCCCAAAGCCGCTATGACAATGATATATATACCACCTGAAAGCTAATTTAAAGGGCTACAGAATGATACTACTCTTGGGGTAATCTGATAGGATCTAGGGTGCATTCCCCCCTTAGCCTCACAATCCCATAAGCTGCAGCCTCCAAGCTTGGCACATCTTACGCATTTCCAGATCGAAACATAAGGCAACTTTCCCAAAGCAATTTGGACTGCTAGATCCCTCAGAAACTAAGAGGAAACTAAGAGGAAACTAAGCCACACCCTCCCTGAGCACTTTTCTCCCCCAGTTCTGCATGCCTCACCATGAGACTAGTATCTTTTGATCGTATAAATCAGCTCTATCCACCTATGTAATAAAAATGGGGGGGGGGGGGGTGGGGTCAGGGGAATCAGAGAAGTTGGTCCTACTCCCCGGGCCCTTTATAATCATTGTTAAGAGTTTTGCATATTTACTCATCTGTTCTTCATTTTTCTTGATCAGGTTTGAAGACTGTAACCTGGTCAAGAAGTTGCTGCCCATTCATGGTTTTGTGCTTTTTTACCAACAGCAATGTTCTCCAGGTCACTTGGCTTTGCATCCGAAAGTATTTTGCACAGTCACAATTGTATATTAGATGTCAGCAGTTCAGTGTGCACAGTTGAACCATTCCAAATCTCTCAATATCGCACAATTTCTTGGACTGGCTTCTGCACTTCAGGTCCACCCACAGGTGGGAGTGGGACTGTGTTCATCTTCATTGCCAGCCTCCTCCACTTCTCTAGTTGTTCTTGTGCTTGCTCCGGGGTTTCATATAGTTGTTTCAGTAATATTGAGCATTCCCTTTGACATTCCTGGAGCACACCTATGTCTGCAAGCGAGATGGAGGATGAATTTTGGGATATACTACTGGCTCTACCGCCAATTGTTTGAATTCATTTCAATGTTTGAAAGTGCAGAATCATTGAGCATGCTGTCACTGTGGGTGAAGGGAAATAACTTGCAGTGTGACTGCACGGTAGTCATGAGGACCGTGAGAAATTTTGCATCAGCCTGCCTGCCTGTGTTATCTGCCATCTGCCTACCAGTGCTTTGTAAGGTGAGACCAATGAGACAAGCATGGCAGCTGGGGCAGGCAGGGAAGTTTAGGCAGGACTTCCCTGCCTGCCTGCTGTGGCCAGGCAGGCAGGCAGGCAGGGGGGAGTGGGGAAGGCAGGTAGGCAGGGTGAGGCATGCAGGGGCTCTGGAGGGGAATGGCCACCAATCCTGCCGGGAAACTTGATAGCCTACAGCCATCAGGACGTTTTTCAAGCCATTCTAAAATACTATCCTACTTAATTCCATCCAACATGTGGCAAAGAGTATCCCAGCACTCTTGGGGGAGTGACGTAGAGTATTCTCTGCCTTTTACCACTGAAATGACTTGGCCTTGATAGCTCCATTCACTCCCAGCCAGATCTATTAGCATTATGTTTGGAAGTTGCCGGTCTTCCATACATGCCTTGGTGGTGCTGGAAATGGTGTTGCAGATCCAACAAATTATGGTTTGCTCCTTGTCTTGCACCTAGGATGGCAATGGATAAAGGTTGGCCTCTAGGTCTAGTCCATCTCTATGGGATGACCAGATGGCTTTGGTGTAGATTGTGAGGCAGATTGCATACTGCACTTTGACCAAGAAACTGGAAGTTCCAAGAGCTGGTCACATGGCCTCACCAGTAGTCTTGGACCAGTACATTGCAAGGACGGTAGCAGGGTGGGATGTTTTATTTCCAGGGGTGCCCAAACAGGAGTTGTGGGGTTGTGGTACTGGGTAGGTGCTGGGGTGTTCTGGATGTTTGTGAAAAACATGGTGGCCTTGTGGCAGGTTGTTTTGCAGAGATTCCACCTAATGTCAGAAACCAGGGTTGAGGGAGACAACAACAGGCTTGTTCATGGTAGCTGTGGGTTCAATGGTTAATAGAGAGATATCGCTAGGCAAGGTCCTCTCGCTAGCATGGTCATTGAGGGGTACTGGGATTAGATTGACAAGAGGCGGAATCAGGAACTAACCCCCTCATTCCGTTGTGGTTATATACTACATAAAGATGTCCTAAAGTGGTAAAGAACATTGTGGCATACCATGGAAGGATTACACATCAGATGAGTACTTGAGAAGGTATTTGATTTTGCAGTCAGGCTAACTTGCCTACCAAAGGGCTGTTGTAGATAGGTGTCTCACTTAAGCCAGTCATGTGGTGAGCTGCTTGCCTCAGCTTGATCAGCCCAAGACAGCGTGAGCCCATGTTCCTGTAGTCGCGGATCTCAACAATTATATCTCCAGCTGAAACAGCCTTGGGCTTGTGCAGTCCAGAGAACCACCCAACAGGTAGCTGTTAGATTTCAAGAACATAGATGCTGTTTGGTGTACTGCCTGCCAAGCAGGGTTAGGTAAATTTGTTGCAAGGACACCTCACACTTATGTTGATGCTGCACACAATTGCTGCCATATGGGTTATACTTGAATCTACTGAAGGCACCTGGGGCAAAGAGCCTGTTGGACTTGTTGATCCATTGGTCCACCAGACTGGATGGCACAATTATCAATGTTGGGCTGGAGGTAGGAATATGTTCAAGGCCAGGAAAGTGCTTGAGCCCTTGTTCTAGACAGGAATTCAGATGGGTGGTCAAGGTGGGTGTCTTGAGAGAAACTCCTACCTGAGAGCAGAAGTGGTGGTGGCTTTGAGGCAGCCTGCAAGGTTGCATAGTGTGCCACCAATGCAATGTAAAGAATCATCATGAATGTCCTAGCTAGCCCCATCTTGTTGCAGAATAAGGTGGCAGAGCACTTGTCCCCCTTCTGTGGCTGAAACAACTGCAAAAGGCATGCCGCTGCACCTTGGAGCTGGTGTTCAAGTGCTCAGATCAAGCTATGAGACTAATGGAGACCCTGGGCCAAGCTGAACTCTAGGAGGGAGCGGTGGAGGAACTTGGGGAGACATTCCAGAGAGGTCATTCTCTGGTAAACTGGCAGCTCCCATTCAGCCCATTCTTGGAGCTTCACCAGTATCCTCATGCCCTTTGGTACATCACACAGGCTCTTGCTGGTGCACTCCCACCACCCCATGAAGGGAACAGACCCATCAGGTGGGAGGTAGAGCTGTTACTTTGAAATTCCTGACACCTCTTCCATGCCAAGGTCATCTGAGTTGAGACATTGGTTGACCAGGTTAGGGTAGGGGGAAGGGTCTGTGAGAGGCTGAAATACCACATGAAGGAAGATATTGGTCTGCAAGCCTACTAAGTCCTCAATACCCTTGTCAGACCATGCTGATCCAGCACTGCTTGGAGTTCCAGGTTTAGTTGGGCCTTTGGTGGGCTGTGTCTTGCTCACCAAAAATCCCTCACCTAAAGGACCAATGCAAGTGAGCGTGGAGCTCACTTCAGGTGAAGATTGATGTACCCTCAATGCTCTCTGAAACCCCCATCCCCAGGTCATCCACAGACTTTGCTAAAGTCTCCCTCCCTTTCATTGCTGGATCAGGACAAATCCAGGCCAGAGGACTTCTAGCAGTATTTTGCACAAGCTTTTGACCACCTTGTGCGGTTGTTTATATTGCTGCTTCTTACCATCCAGTGCCTCTTACATGGAAGTTTCAAGCTGCAAGGACCTTTGGGGATGTCTGCTCCTGTGAGGCCAATTCTTTCTTCCATGCTGGCATCAACTTTAGCTGGCAAGTGAGGCAATTAGTTCGATGGCTAAGGACCATGGGAGCACTAATGACATGCCTTTTTCCAAGAGGGGCCCATCTTGTCATTTGTATCCTAGATCTGGTAGTAAGACACATCTAGATCGTAGACATATCGACTATTTCCTGATAGACACCGCACTGAGCAAGAAGTTCTGTGACCACATTGCTGTACATTTTCCTGTGTGCAAAAGTGCTTTGCTGACAGATGGCAGCCTCAGTTGGGTCTGCCTTGGCTGCACTGCGAAAATGAAAAGCAGAAAAGCACACACATTCATGTAAAAGTAAAGGGTTTTGATGCAGTGCTCAGGCTGATTTACAGTGAATACAGAGACCGCACACATTTAGTGCAGCAGAATTCCATGCCAAAATATACAAGAGACCCACACCAAAATATACAAGAGACCTTTTGGCTGACAAGGATTATAAAGGACTGGGGGAACAGAGGTCACTATTTGAGTTCCCTCAACCCCCAATCATTTATATATAGTTAAGTAGAGAAAGATCATGCGATTCTAACGGTATTAGTCTTGCCCTGAGATGTGCCAAACTGGGGGAGGAAAGCAGGGTTTTTTGGCAGGACTTGGGTGGGAGGTAGGAGGTAGGAGGTGGCATGGTCTGGCATGGTTGGTGAGACTGTCCTGCCAGTTTTGGGGGAGTCATGCCAGCTAGTTACATCATAGTACAAGACCTGTAGTATATAAGGACTTGAATACATATTCCAAGATGCTCCTCAGATCTGACAAGGACATCCCCTCTGCTTTCTCACTGTTACCCTCTCAAGTGTGTGCTCACTCAACCACCTCCATCAATTGAAAGACAATAGTTAAGCCTTCTGTCTATACTCCGTGACAGGTAAGTAAATAGCACACCCTATCATCTTCCAACAGCTGGGGCTCAGGGATGACTGAGAATGGGAGGGCACCTAGCTTTTAACGCATTCAAGGAATGTGAAGGGGATGCAAGGATTCCCGGCAGAGGGAATCCTATGGCTCGCGGACATAAGGGGGATGTGTGAGATGACCTCACTGGTCACCTTTCACCACCATCCCCACTTGTCCAGCCGCGCACAGCAACCTCTTTTATCATGCCCAGTTGCCAGCTTGGTGTGGGGGGGGACCACTCGCGAGACCCATTCCTGGTTGGACTCCAACTGGACTCCTTCCTGTGATGGTCCGACCACGGTCGAGTAAATTTTTGCATGACAGGTGTCACAGCACAATCTAGCCTGAACCTACTACCCACCATGCCTGGCTTGTCCACCAGGACAGTTCTTTCTCTACTCATTATTCATAACATGCCTACCAGCTTGAGGCCTTGTAGCTCAGCTGTTAGAGCATCACCGACCTATTTGCTTGCAGTGCCGCGGTGCGATCTAGCCCGGACTGTCCTTTCATTATCAATTTATACCGAACTGGATTGTGCATACTTGAATCCCCAGCGAGGCCAATTGCTTTTGCGCATAAATGCTTTCTTGGGGTGCCTTTGTGGCCTCCTCCATCTCCACTGTTGTGTCCTCAGCCCAAAGCTGTGCGCTTATGTGCTGCCTTTGGGGTGCCTTTGGTCTTCAGACCTCCCCAGGCATCAGCCAGTTGCCACCTTTTCAGTGGCCCGACTTACCCGTTCGGGCTGGGCAGGTTAGGTGAAGATACAGTCCCACCTTAGACAGCACTCTCCCCCTATATCGTATTCACTTTATTATACCATATTTTTACACACCCCAAATGCATACCCTGCAGGCAGAGCGAGCTGGTCAGCGTTTTGGTCATGGAATTGGGTTTCAAACAGGAATCAGGCATTTGGGACACTGGTGGGAGACAGAGTAGAGTGGTCTGGGTTGAAAAGTGGCTAAACAGGGTGCTTGTAGGAGGTTGAATAAATAAACAATGAAAGATAAAATTACTAAAATTACAAAAGAAAGCAAAAGAATAAAACCTCCTACCAAAAGATGGAGCCCACTGGATGATGAGAAGCCCAATTTTATGCTGAAAGCTCTTACAGTTAGTGTAGACAAGTCAGACACCAGAGGATGGAGAGCGGTGTGTGGGTGGGGAGCCTCCTGGCTTGCCTGTTGCTCAGTCAGACTGAGTTACGTACCACTGGTCCCTGGCAAACCTGCAAGGTCAAGTCTTTGAAAAGCAATGCACAGGAGAAAAGGGAGCTATCCCACCATTACCTATGCGAGAGCAGCCTACTGCACATGAACATGCTTGTGGGAATGCAGTTTATGTGGGATATCGACTCACTGATTGGGATCTTTAAAGGAGTGCTCCCAATCAAGCCTCTTCATGCTTTAAATGTCATGCTCATGTCACACTTCAATAACTGTCTCACAAAGGACCCAGGAATCTCTAACAGCATTTTGCCTGAGGGAGAGCATACAGAGGTAAGCCCACCACAATGGCTGATGTAAGCAACCAAACAATCGAGATGCCAGGAGTGAGGGAATCCCCTAGAGGGGGGGAGGGGGTTGGAAAACATGGCTAGACAAAAAGAAGGGGATGCACTGTGCTGCAATGCAAACGTGACAGGCATGCAATGCGAGGGTCACAAATTTTTCCTCTTAGGTTTAGGGATACAGAGAATCCCCTTTCAATCAGAAGGGGTTTGTCAAGAGTTTTTGCTGGACAGGTTTTTGCAATGGACTTATCTTGCGTACCAAGCAGCAACTTATGAATTCACAGGGTCAGATTCAACATGCACACTACCAATATTAGCACTGACTGTTGCAAGTCGGTAGCTGGGTAGCGCGAGTGAACTGTGGGAACAGGGTCACCGCACGGGATTTCGTATAGAAATGGACAGTATGGATTGCTTAATCAATAACCCAATTTAAGAAGTATCGCATGAACTAATAATAAATGAAGTAGGACGCATCTGAATATGAGAAGTAAAGGGAAAGAGTCGTGCGAAATTAGGACGAATCGGCAAAGATTACCTAATAAGGTGAAGACTGATTCGGCCGACTTGGAGGAACTTGTGAGATGACGGGTGCACGCGTGTTATTATGCCAAGGGTCGGATCCAAAAGCTATTAGATGGGGCTTTGAGGGATGCTTGTCGTGCGAGTATTTACCAATAAGGAAATACTGTTCTATCGTGTTAACGGACGGACATGCCGGCGAGAGGGAAGGTTTTCTTAGATTTACGTTGCGCTAAGTATGCAGGAGCCCTTTATCCTGAAAGGTCTAACAGTAAATAGTCTTAGTATCATGCTAGACGAGCGGGATTGGAGCGCACGAGGGTGTTCTGGATGTAAAGGGGGGGGTAAAAGGGTTGTTGTGGCTTCCTTGTCACAACACCGTATTTATATCTCAGTACACAATGTTCTAGCTAATTCTACAAGGAACTAATATATTCTACCAGACTTTGATGACTTGGTTTCGGGCTGCAGGAGGCTCAGGGGTGCGCTGACGGCGTCGGCACATGCCGCGGGCGCTTAATCGCCTAGTTAAGCAAGTATGCGGTCCCGCGCTCGTTACTGCATAACAACGAACCTCACAACCGTTAGTGTAAGTCAATATGATGGGTTCGTCGAGCTCGAAGGGTCTAGTTTGGCAAATCGAATAGGAATTAAGGTAGTGAAACGTCAGCCAGTTTCCCAAATAAGGCCTGTCTCAAAAGGGTAATTTACTTAATTCTTAAGGTATTGATTTCGTTCTTCTTCATGAAGCTTTTGTGGAGAAGGAAGCGAAATGAAAATAGAATTATTTGCATAAATAGAATAGAAAGGAAAAGAGTTTCTAAATACATTGATGGGTGGGGCGCCGTGTAGACGCGATCCCATGGTTCCCTAACACGGACCTTATGAGTGCTTAGTATCATAATAAGCCAACCAAAGTAAAATCCAAGTTCACAGAGAACAACAGGCACAAGTGCAATTAGAACTTGAGTGGTGGGAAAGGGTTGTTACAACTCCTTTGTCATGAGAGCTGTATCTATTTATTTACTAAGCTAGGGACATCCTAAGTTATTCTACACTGCCTGTGGCAGAAAGGTCAATTGGGCATGCACATACAAATAATGCAAAAAGGACACCATATCCAGCCTAGGTCACAAATTAATATGTCCTAGGAACCTGAATGACCATCACAGAGATGTGATACATAGAGGAATTCTGTTGATATGAGTGTGTCTCATATGCTTAAAGGCAATCTATCTCATTGCATGAGCTACTGCAGATAAATCAAACATTGACCTTGTCAAAAATGATGCCTCAGTCAAGATCACCATAGCCCCTATGTGGTTCAACTCAAATCCCCAGCTGTTTACCTTTTGCTTCACCCACAGTTCATGATATCCTTCCCATTGCCATGGCCACCAAGTCAGTTCAAGATTGCTACATTGTCTACAGTGCAGCTGAGTGCATGAATAATTGAAGTATTGCTGTGGGTGGTTTGATGAAAGTGGAACTCAATGCCACCACACTGATGCCTTAACAACTTGTACATTTGATTAGCATATGAGATTGACAGAACAGAAAAATGATAGTGGCTGGCACATGTGTCAGAGATGAGGATGATGGAGCCTTGACCTGCTAAAAAAAAAGTGTTGAAGTTGAGGCCATTGACTGGTCCAACAAACATGTAGGTTTCGTGGGAGTGGCATGGGGAATGTGTGAAGATGGAGACCGAGGGCAGGAACCCTCAGGTCGTCCAACTGAATAATGAATTACCCATTAAGGGAATTCCATTTCTACTCTCTCAGCTTAGAACTGCAAATGTAAGACCAACCTATAAAGGAGGTTGATTTGTACATAGAAATATTATTCATTACGCTTTTCATTATATTTACTGGACTACTAGGAACAACCCCATCCTGTTGCTTAACAGGTTATGGGCCCAGGCTGTATCTAAAAACATGTGATAAGTGCAATGACTATTTTGACCCTGACCCACTCACTCGTTCTCCTACCCAATGTATGGGAGATCCCTCATCATTATCCAAACCACTAGTTTCACCCTCTAACCCCTCACTACTCCAATCCTTGAAGTCGCTGCAGGACACCTTGTTGATGACGACCATGATGCTGATGACGAGTGTAGGAGCGCCCTCTGCATATTACCAGATCAACCCCCTCCAACATCAACAAAATGGGTCCCTGATATAAGATGCTATAAAATGCTACAAACTGCTATACACTGGTATATAGCACTTATAGCCACATATCATTTTATAGCATTCCATAGCAGCATATTTATCTCTAATTGGTATATATCATATATATATAGTCATATCTGTTTATATCTGTTTATTTCACTTCATAGTAGTATATCAGTATACATTAGTATATCTCAGTGTAGAATGATATAGCTATTTCCCAGCCCATTGCATTTAATAACAATTTATATTCATATTACACTAATTACAGTATCTAATCTAGTTCAATACTGCATTTGATGTAATCAGGGTCAGGGCAAGAGTCGGCGAGGTCGGGGC
>KN823204.1:18408-35969 GCA_000827465.1 Tulasnella calospora MUT 4182
GCATTGATTTCCACGATTTTCGAAGGTGGGAGGAGCGTCAAGGACGGTTCTTCTGCCCCTTCTTCAGGGCGGTGATCCGATCTTCGCGACAATGCGTCTGGTTTACCCGATTTAGTTCCTGGTCTGTACTCGATTGTGAAGTCAAATCGTGCAAGCTCTTGTAACCACCTGTGTTGCCTATGGTTTAACACCTGAGCCTTTTTGAAGTATTCCAGATTTTTGTGGTCGGTCAAGATTCGGATCGGAAACTTCGCTCCCTCTAAGTAGTGCCTCCAGTATTTCAGAGCGCGCACAATTGCCAACATTTCTTTGTCGTAGATGTCGTATCGTCGTTCGGCAGGTGTCATCGATTTGGACATAAACGCGTTCGGGTGTATTTTTCCGTCGGAAGCCTTTTGGGAGAGGATTGCTCCGTAGGCGTATCCTGATGCGTCGGTTTCCAACAACGAAGGTTTGTCGACATCATGGTGTGTTAGCACCGGAGCCGTTGTGAAACGTTCCTTCAGGAGATCAAATGCTTCTTGACATTTAGCACTCCATTCCCAGGTGACGTCTTTTTGGAGGAGGTTTGTGAGAGGCTGAACGACCTTAGAGAAGTCTTGGATGAATCGTTGGTAGAAATTCGCGAATCCTAAGAATTCCTGGATTTGCTTTACGGTTGTTGGAGGTTGCCAGTCCTTGATGGCTTCCACCTTGTGCTTATCCATTGAAACGCCATCTTTCGTGACCCATAACCCCAAGTATTCTGCTTCTTCCTGGAAGAATTTACATTTCTTCGCATTACAATAGAGATAGTTCGTTCTGAACCGTTGGAAGAGTGTCCTCAGCGTTTGGATATTCTTTTCTTTTCCTTGTGTCGCTACTGTCGTATCGTCCAGATAGTTTACTACGGTTTCATTTAACATATCATGGATAACACTGTTCATGTATCGCTGGAATTGAGCTGGGGCGTTTCTTAACCCGAATGGCATGACGGTCCATTCGTAGAGCCCGTATCGTGTTTTGAATGCTGTTTTCCATTCATGTCCTTCGGCGATTCGGATGTTGTGATAAGCCTCTTTTAGATCCAGGGATGTTAGACAATCTTTCCCTTTGAAGAAGTCGATAAGTTCCCCTTGCATAGGAATGGGTCCTTGATCGGGAGTCGTGATTTCATTGATTGGGTGGTAATCTATGACAAGGCGCTTCTTTCCATCCTTTTTTCCAACAAAGAAGCACGATGAGGCTACTGGAGAGGTTGATTGTCGGATGTACTTCTTTGCTAGCATCTCGTCTAACCACTCCTTCAGATCTCGATTATCTTGTTCGGTACCATGATAGAGGCCCCTAGGTTTTGGGAGCTCGGCATTTTCTTTTAGGTTGATTTCACAATCGTAACCTGGACGATGTGGGGGTAACGGGACATCCTTAGGTTTTTCGAAGATATCCAAGTAATCGTGGAGCTCAGTAGGGACGAGTTCTTCGATGGTCTTTTCGTTCGTCTCCATATTTTTGGCCGCGATTTTCGCTGCGATACTAGTTCCCGCAATAACGGTGGGGAGGTCTTCCGATCCCATGATTTCTATTGGGTCTGGTTCGCCAGATGGTCTCCCATACACATCAGCTTGAGAACATAGGCAGCCGTTTGAACAATAAACATTGTGGAAGGTTATTCTCCCAATCCTCCAGTCAATTTGCGGATTATGCCGATGCAGCCAGGGTTTTCCTAGGATTACAGGATGATTTCCGATATTCGCGACATCCATCGTTATTGTCTCTTCGTGATCTCCCATAGTTAATTGTGTTCTTACTTCCCGGTCGATTACTCCCAAGGAGTGACCGTCGATCGCAGTGGGGTATCGTGGGAAGTCTTTCTTTTGGGTCGGGATATTATTAGTGGTGACGAATCGTTCATTTACGAAGTTCGATGTTGCTCCTGAGTCAATCATTGCAGTGGTGAGGGCTGTGACAGTTCCAGTGGTCATTTTCGTTGGTACGATCAGATGCGCAGAGGGATCCATAGGCATGTGATTCATATTAGACTTGTTTACATAGGTACCTAGAATATGACTACTGGAGGGAGCACGGTTTGGCACAGTCAAACAGTGCTGGATGGAAAACCCTGCGTGTTGGACGACTGCAGGTCTTGGCTTGCTTGGGTAATGGCTGCCATGAACTTAGCGAATGGATTTTTGTCCTGAATGGCCGCTATTACTGGTTCGGGATTCTTCGGTGCCCAAGGATTTGTTGCTGAGAGATTCGTTCGCCTTTGGGGAAGGTTATGATCCCTTGCCATGTGTCCCTTTTCTCCACAATAATGGCACAATCCTTCCTTTCTACGACGGTCCTTTTCTGCTTGGCTTATTGGCCCTCTTCGAGCGGCGTCGATTTGCATAGGTACGGGAGTCGTATGCGTAAAATCATTCGGCGCTTGAGACGATGGTGCAGGCGCCCTTGATCCGATGAAAGGATTCTTGTTGGAAGGCTGTTTGCCTGTAGGAGCCTTCCCACTCGTTTCTCCTTTCCTTTCTTGTTCTCGACTCCAGTGTCGGTTGTCGATTTTGATGGCCGTTGTTATCAAGGTTGCCAAATTGGCCGGATCATCCATTTTTGCTAATTCGTCTTTTACATGTGGTTTGAGCCCGTCGTAAAAAGCGTGCTGCAACTGGTTGTCCTCGGTCCATCCCAGAATCGCCACTAACTCCCTGAATTCGCTTGCATATTCGGCCGTAGACCGGATCTGATTCAGCTTGTTAAGCTTCTGGGCCGCGATTCGTTTTTCATCTTGGTCGAAGAATGCTTGTTCAAACTCCCCTTTGAAGCTACTCCAGTTCGAGACACGTAACGTCAGAGATCCCGCCAACATTTCCTGTGTAATTGGCTGGGCCCATTTGGCTGCCTTTTCTTGGAGGAGCAGCAGGGTGAATCTGATCTTCGAGGCGGCGTTTTGAAATTCGTTTGGCTGTGCCATGAAGTATAATTCGCATGCTTGGACGAATGATTTGGCTGTAGCTCCCCTTTCCCCTTTGAACGACTCTGGTTTTACTACTTTAGCGTCGGTGTTACCGCCAGCGGGGGTTTGGTTAACCGTGACCACTGGGGCTGGAACGTTGATTACCGGGGCTTGGCTTTGGATCATACTTTGGAGCGTTGAATATCGTACGCTTCCAGCGATGAGATCCTGCTCGGCTTGTTGTAACTTATTTTTTAGTTCTTGTTGCTCGCGAGCCATGCGAGTTAGATGGGTTAGGACAGTGGCGTTGTCCATGCCGGTGAAATCGAGATCGGCTTCCATTACTGAGCTGTTTCTGGTTCAGGGCTTGGATAGGGGATTTCGTTGGGTTCGGGACTAGGTGTAGGAGTGTAGAACTCGGGTTCGGGAGTAAGGTCGGGACTAATGTTGTCGAAGAGGATGTAATAGACTTCGGCTTCTTCGATGAGGTTTACTAATTGCGCGTTGAGCTTTCTGAGAATCCGGGCGTGATGATCGAATACAGGTAGTCCTTGATAAACCTTCTGTTTCATTCACCAGGTGGGCTCTGCTTCGAACCACGATTCTTCGTTGGGCCAACCAAGCACGTCGAGTGGGTGGATACTATAGTATGCGGCAAAGTCGTGGACGTTTTCGTTGAACTCGGGTGTGAAGAGAAAGAGATTCTTATACGTCAAAGGTAGTGATTCTTTATCGGCTACCTTTTTCCGAGGATATGTTCGTTGGGTCCTTCGATGAAAATCGATAGTGACCAGTGGTTTTTGTTTCTTACTACTCGATTTGGTGGGCGAGTCGTAAGCCAGGGCGTCAGATGGGACGAGGCGAAGGAATAGGAAACTTTTGGATAACTCTAGGCGCCCTACTGGGTCTTATTGCAGGTATAACCAGCACTAGAGGGGATTTGATCCAAAAGGGGGAAGAATGATGAGAGCGAAGAAAAAGAATTCGTGGGTTTGCTACTGGGTACCGGGTGCGACGTCAATCCGTCGGTTACACCTTTCAACCAGGGCTGTGATGAAGCCGCAAGTAGCGATGAGGGAATATGGGATATGCCCACTTGTGGATTTTCGCCAACGGGGTATTAGCCCGACTACAGCTAGATCAAACAAGGACGGCGGAGGGTAGAGCGCTTAGGTCGGGATGCCCCGTGCAGCTGCTCTCTGGGGTAGACAAGGAATAGAACGGGTCGCTTGTAAAGCAGATTCCGCCTAATGTCAAGGTTCAATGGGTCAAGGACGAGGAAGCGAGGCGTTCACAAAGTCAAGAGATGAAGACGAGGGAAGAGGGCGATGTATTCGAGGTAGAGACAAGAGGCGGAATGAGGAACAACCCTCCTCATTCCGCTGAGACTATATACTACGAAGGTGGAGGTGATTACTAATTATTACAGACGACGCGTCAGCTACATGTGTTAACAGAAAGAGGGTGGGCATGAAGGTGAAGCAAGGCGAAAGTCTAGATTTACACATGAGGCAAGAGTCCAGGCCTGATCATAACAATCTCACACAACATCAAAGAATAACAAAGAGAAATACACAACATCAAACATACACAAATAGATACTAATATTATGTCATGGTGATGAGGTCATCACAGTCGCTGGGTCATGACAAAAGACGATCAATGTTGATGGTTCCATCGAGTGGTAAAAGGCCAGGCTAGTGGCTCAGGGGTACACCCAGATCCCCAGCATAGATATTGTGCACACCTATTTGCCCACCCTCTGTCTCGAATCATAGTATGCAGTACTTGCACTTGCAGCTATCAACAGACCCATCCCACATCAGATGGACATCAAGGGAGCATACCTGAACGGGGTCTTTAAAGGAGGAGATCTACATGAGGCAGCTGGGGGTGTTCAACAATGGAAGGGGCAGGGTTTGCCAGCTCATCAAAACCCTTTATGGACTCGAGCAATCTGGGCACAAATGGAACACGAAATTCAATCAAGACATGCTCAATCTCACCTTCAACAGATCCAAGGCACACCCTTGCGTATACACTCGAGTAATCGAAAAGTGACTCACAATCATAACGTGTTGGGTGGATGACCTCATCACCTCATTCAGTGAGCTTGCATGTTATCATCCTCCCCAGGCAAGATCCATTGACCTATTGTTGATCACAGCCAGTGTCACACTGTTGCTCATGAGGTTTTTTGGTGGCAAGCAACAGAAGTACTAACCTTTCCCTGTGATCAATGAAAATGAGAGTCCAGTCAACCTTGTGTGCCACTTACAATGTGTACATTTCCAGGTCAGAATTGGCCCAAGTCTGGGCTCTGAGTCTAATCATCATACCCACACAAATTGGGTGTCACCATGTTCTTTTGGTGGTTACCAATGCACGCCTGGCTATCTCTCAGTCGCAGCCCACTTGTTCTCTCCACAAGGTAACACCTGGGTACTCCAACCCAGATTGCGCACCCTTTGCGATCCGCTTTCTGAGGTCAACTTTGGTCCTGAAATCAGGGGAGGTGGAGTGAACAAAGCACCTCCTCTGTCGATGCCTTGATGTTCTCTGGAAATTGATAAGTGGTTCTAACCACAAGTTTGTGGACTGGCTGGACATTGAGGTAAGCACATCATTAGAGCATGGTATATTGTATTAACCACGTTTCAACTTTCTAGTCACCCAGTCAGGATATGATCTCTGAAGGAGCACTTCATGTAATTCATAATGCCGAGGTCTTGATGAGGCCTGGAGTAGCCAACCAACTTTGACAGGCACACCAGGTTTGTAGCTATCACGAACTGGCAGCTACCAAGAAGTGAGATTTAACTGAATTTGTTGCTTTTAGCAGGTACATTGAATGGAGATGGAAGAGTGGGATTCGATATTTAATCCTCCAGTAATGCAAGGTGACTTCTATTGTAATTGCAAGGTCATGGTAGTGGAGCAGGAAGCTCAGCTTTGGCAGCTCGGCTTTGGCAGATCAGCTTGTAACGTGAACCATACAACCTCTTTCACTGCGAATATATTTTTTGAGTGCAGTTCCTGTTAATTGTTTGTCATGATCAGATGGTGTAAGGGTGGGGTTACCCACGAACATGCCAAGTTTCATTTTCTCTGCTTATCGCTGCAGACTGAAATGTCCTGCATCTCTCGTTTTGTTTATTCCCTTTTGTCTCTTCTACTCCTCTTGCTCTGAGCCACCTGTTTGCCTTCCACCTCCAACAGACAAGAGTATCTCCAGCTGTTCCGTCCACCCCCATCTTTCCTTCCACAGGATGAGCTCCGACCAACAATGCCCTGCTGAGCAATTTGCTCCTCATTCTCCCTCCTGTAGCCCCCAGTCTTTGGACAAAGAGGCTTCTCTTCCAGTGAGTCAAGGCACTAGGTGTCTCAAGGGGTGTCTTGTCGTGCTGTTGTCGGTTCTGATCTCGCTGCTTCCCACTTACTTACTGAATGTCTGCCAAATCCAAAAGGAAACAGCATCACAAATCTGAGTCCAGCTCTAGCAGTGGTAGCAATGACTCAGATAACAGCTCCACTACCTCCAAAATCAGCAAAGAGAAGCTTCAATGCATGAAAAAACAGCTGAAGAAGCTGGCCAGGTATATTAATTGGGGTTTAAACATGTTTACACCAGTCTAATTATGTTGGGCAGGTAACAGGTGATCGACATCATCATGGACGATGCATCTGCTGCTGCTGCTCTGCAGATGTCTGCCGCTGTTTGCCTGATAGAGAAAGAGTCTTCTTTTGGCTGCGAGGTTTTGGCATCTGGCTGATAGAAGTGGGACCCTTTTTCTCTAAAGGCAAGGGATGTAGGAAGAAGATGTCATTACACTTTTTCCCCCCTCACATGGCTGTCCCTTGCCATAGGTTTGTTAGAACCCTGCCATTGCTGTCTTCCCCACATGGATCACTGCCCCCCTGCCGTTCACTGTCTCACTCTCAAGCAGGAGTTCCAGAGGAAAGTGTTTGAAGCCCTCCCAGATGTCAAGGTTCAAGAGGTCAAGGGTGATGAAGCGAGGCGTTGAAAAGGTCAAGCAAGGGAGACGAGGGAAGAGGACGATGTATTCGAGGTAGAGACAAGAGGCGGAATGAAGAACAACCCTCCTCATCCCGCTAAGACTATATACTATGAAAGTGGAGGTGATTACTAATGTTACAGACAACGCGTCAGCTACATGTGTTAACAATGAGGGGGTGGGCATGAAGGTAAAACGAGGTGAAGGTCTAGGTTCATTCATGAGGCAAGAGTCCAGACTTGATCATAACAATCGCACATGACAACAAAGAATAATAAAGAGAAATACACAACATCAATCGTACACAAATAGACACTATTATTATGCCAGGGTGATGAGGTCATCACACCAGATGCTCAGCAGGATGTCTGGACACGTAAGGCAAATGCGGAAGGAAAACCAGTGCACAAGATGACGACATTCATATGTGGCCTTCTGTTTGTCACATACATCATCAAACGATTCACCTCCCTTGCTGAAGTGCTGGTCGCGACTCTTCTTGGTACATGCAACTGAACAAAACCATACATGCAACCGAACAAAACCAGGAGGCCTCACAATATATCAGTATGTTAAGCTTTACCAGATCCAAATCCAATAACTAATTCACTCCATTAGTGATATGTTTTTTGGGCCTGCACTGGCTCACATTGAAGACTTTTGGAGTGGCCCTAGCCAGCTTGGAACTCGTCAAATTCTCCCAGAATAGTGTTGATTCATTGCAGATTGTCATTCTGTGCTCCTCGCCAGTCCATAATCGGTATTCACAAGCTAACAACATCTCACAGGGTCCCAGGATGCCATCAGGGCTGAGCCTCAGGCATTTCCTGATCTTGTCCTTCCCCTTTCTGCACCTGAGCCAACCCTCTGAAGCAGCTGAGACAGTGAGTGTGTCAGAAATTCAACCTGTCCATATTTCATGTGGTCATACATCCAGTTCTTGGGCATGCTGATGATCAAATCAAGTCTCTTGACAGTCTCAATATGTGCAACATCATGGAGCCTGGTAGCCTGCCAGTCTTCCAATCATGGATGGGGTTTTTCATTTCAACTGCATCATCCTTCAGCTTCCTCTACTCAATCCTGCGAAACGATGAGATTCAGAGATATCTGAGGAAATTGAAAGGCTTTGTTCCCGTTTTGTTGAAATCATGTGCATGTACCTCATGTACCACTACACTGTCAGCACCATCACAACATTTCCGCAATCTCTAGCCTTTTTGCAAGTCTTGGTATGGCATGGGTGAATTCGTTGTTCCACTTCTTCAACCTGCTTGATGAGGTATGTGAAAGATTTTCAGCAAGCTGGAAGTGATCCTCACAAACCGTTTTTAGAGAGCCCAAGTCGATGTACTGAGTGAGAGTTGGGCCTGACAGATGAACAACATGCAGCTGGATTATGGTCTTCTGTTCTCCCAACCCCACAACATTGCTCACCGTTGGTGGCTGATCAACCCTAGTGTGGTTGTGTAAGCATTCATAGTTTGTACGTGTTTGTTTGTTACCTTATAAGTAGTTGTTTTGGTACGCCTGCGTGTTCTCTTCTCTCCAACATCTTTGGACTAAGAGAACAATGCAGGTATTTATATTGTATTCATAGCTACTCTATAAAACATCTTTGGACTAAGAAAACAATGCAGTTTGGTATATTTCTACACCTACTGCTGTAGTGTAAGCATAGATACTTTGTCCATGTTTGTTACTTCCCTATAAGTAGTTGTCTGTATCACCCTGTGCATTCTCTTTT
This sequence comes from Tulasnella calospora MUT 4182, assembly GCA_000827465.1. Taxonomy (NCBI): domain Eukaryota; kingdom Fungi; phylum Basidiomycota; class Agaricomycetes; order Cantharellales; family Tulasnellaceae; genus Tulasnella; species Tulasnella calospora. The sequence goes on from KN823204.1 coordinate 27,104, forward strand.
CTCCACTACATTGAACTAATGTGAGGACAAGGCGTCGTTCTGATGCCCCGTCTTACCAAATGGGTTCAATGGACATTCTACACCACCTTCATTTCCATTGGCTAGCTACAAGGGCTTAAAGCTAGGACTCTTATAACCAAAGGCTGGACAATATATGAATATATATATGACAACTAACTGAGTCTCTTATGATTCTAGAAGCTCCCTTGGCTGAAGCTAGCAAATGTGTTCCCCACTGTTACCAGACCATTATACTAGTCCGCTTGTACTATATAACCAGGGTAGATCAGTATTCGTGTACTGTAGCAATTGTCTCTACAATACTAGACCCTTAGGGCCACTGAACTCTAATCATGAATCTCTAAGAAATCTTAACAAGATGCAATTCTCCATGAGTCGCTTATCTAATCACTGTGACTTTCATTGTTATACAAGAGCTTATCAACAACCCCAAACAAACCCTGGTTTGGCTCAAGTCGGCTGATGTGGTAGATGTCAGGATCACCTCGATCCTGCCCAAGGTCACCTCGACCTTGGCTCCGAGCAAGTCCAAAGGCAACCTCCCACACCCAGATATGGCGATCTACCTTGAAACCCTTAACTCCGTCTTACATCCGCTTATCGCCGATATCTCCGGTAATGACCGATCACCACCAAAAAGTCCCTTGGCTTACGTAACGGTCTATTTACGTAATCCCCTCCCGGCGCGCTCCGGCCCACGCGGGAGCCAGGCAACCGACGGCCCGTTCGGGCCCGGCCGTCCGACCTGGATAGAAGCATGGTATGGGAAAGTCCGTGCTTCTCCTTGTTGACATGACTTCTGTCTCTCGTACCTTACTTCCAGAAGTATGTTATCCCTGTTGTCCTTGCCGCAGTAACCTTGTGACCACGGCATACGTTATGCCGTGCTTCTTCCTTATCTCTGGCGGTACCGAACATACTGCGCCTTGCTGCGGATCCTTGTAGTACTGATGTATATAAGTAGGCTGTGTTGGCAGAGGGGATGTCTCTCCAACGCAGCAATCCTCGTCACTCCTCGCCTTCGTCCCTTGTCCTACCTTGTCTCTTACCTGCTAGAGAATACACCCTGTCCCCCTCCCTGTTCCCTGACCTCCTCCCTTCCCTACTGCGTGGGAAGACGACCTCAGAAGTACTCAGTCTAGTACTTGACCTTGGGGACCTAAGCGCCCGTCCACGTAAGCCTGACAGTAGATGCAATCGTGCCACGAATGTAATCGTCCTGGACAGTCAAGAAGACAGGAGTGGATTACAAATCAGTGCTGTTGAAGACACGTTAGCAGATCGTGTCATGCACCGCAGACATGTGATAGGTGACGATGGCATGAGACATCAAATATCAACACCTAATCCAACTCTCTGGACCAAAGGTATTCCCCAGCGATAGTTTTGTTGCTAGAGCATGACGCTCAACCTCAAAATGAAGAGTTGTTCTCAGACTTTGACAATTACGGTGACTATGACATGTATGAAATGGGCAGTGCAATGCTTAGCCCAGGAACTATGAGATTAATCAATAGTATCAAAAGCTTGGAGGGCCCTGATGCAAGAAAAGGCAAAAGAGTCCATTGGATGGTGTCCTACTAATTCTTCTAGTGATTAGTTTCATTCAATAGCTTAGAAGTGATTGTAGGTAGAATTATGATAATGTTGATTAGATGGTGTATGTCTGGAGTGGGACGTGTGAGCTGGACGAATCGGCGATGATTACCTAATAAGGCAAGCATCGGTTGGGCGAGCTCGGAAGAACCGGTGGAAACCCTTGTCATTTGCGTAGGGCTACGATAAGGGTAGGTTCGAAGGTGATCTATAAAAGCCTTCAAACAATCGTCAACAAATAAGAACTTCCATATAAGGAAATTTGTGTTGGTCTGTGTTAGCCGGTGGAGATGTTGGCGATGGAGAGTTTCCTTAGATTTACTTTGCGCTAAGTACGCAGGAGCCTTTTCTCCTGAAAGGTCTAATGGTAGGGCGTCTCGGTTTCATGCTGGGCAAGCAGGCTTGGGTCACACGTAGGGCAAAAGAGAATTTAAGGGGGGTAAAAGGCTTGTTGTGGCTTCCTTGCCACAACACTGTATTTATCAGTATCACTTGGGCTTGGGCTGCAGGAGGCTCGGGGGTGTGCCAACAGTGTCGGCATGAGCTGTGGGCGCTTAATCGCCTAGTCAGGCAAGTATGCAGTCCCAGGCCTGTTACTGCGTAGTGACACACCTCACAACTGTTAGTGTGAGTCAATATCATGGGTTCATCAAGCTTGAAGGGTCTAGTTTGGCGAATCAAACAGGAATTAAGGTAGTGAAACGTCAGCCGGTTTTCCAAATAAGGCCTGTCTCAAAAGGGTAATTTACTTAATTCTTAAGGTATTGGTTTTGTTTTTTTTTGTAGAGCTTTCGTGGAGAAGGAAGTGAAATGAAGATAGAATTATTTGTGTAATTAAAAATAGAAGGGAAAAGATTTTCTAAATACCTTGATGTGTGATGACCTTGTCACCACATGTCATCACAATCACCAACAATCCCATCATGTGACACCTCCAAGCCCAATTCCCGGTCTCTTTCCCTCACAATCCTTACTCATCGTCCTCACCTTCATCATGCCGTTATTACTCGTTCGACGCGTAAGCGGTTCCATCAGGTTCTCTGATATTCTTTACCATTCTTGTACCATTTCAGCATAGCCACTCTTTTGTATATAACCACGATGGAATGAGGAGGTCTGTTCCTCATTCCGCCTCTTGTCTACTCCAATCCAATAGTTCCCTCAACCATCGTCCTAGTGTGATCACAATCGCCTAGGGATCTCGCTCTTATCACCACAGTCCACAGTCCAATGAACGCCTTGCTCAGTTCGAAGCCCATGAATTGTGACATGATGGGTGGTTGGCCGTGTAGACGTGATCCCATGGTTCCCTAACAACAACCAAAGTAGCATTGGATACATTGTCGATGTGTATTGCAGTCAGAACGGTTTTGATGGGGTCTTTAAGTTTGCTTTGATCCCCATCTCTGTCCACATGCCGTGGGATCTGTTGGCTCCTCCCATGTGAACATCGTCGGGAGGCCCAGCCTTGCCAGTCAGTAGTGACTCAATATTGTTGACGCCCATAGCTCCGCAATACAGACGCAACACATCAACCTTAATGACGTCTTGATATGTCATCCATGTGGAGTCCCCGCTTGTCCAAGATACTTTGAACAGAGCCTCTTTTCCTTTTCCGTAACAGCAACCAAGTATTCTCTCAGCATGTGTTCGAAAGCTGACAACTGTTTTAGGTCTCTCCCTGGGAATCTTCTGTCATCATTTGGCACATGGGGTCGTAGTAGGGACATGTGGAATACAGTATGTATTCATCTGCGCCAGAGTTCACTAGGTAAGTCTAGTTCATATGAAGCTCCAGGTGATTTCCCAGCTTTTATTCGGTAAGGCCCAATGTATTTCAGTGTTAATTTACGGGATCTTCTGGGAGGTAGGTTTAGATTTCCCGTGCTTAGATATACTAAATCACCCTCCACAAATTCAGATGGATGATGGTGCCTATTAGCCTGTGAAGTTTGATACACCCTCTCAACAATGACTGTGTCATGAGCAGACATCATCGCTTCCTTCATTCGTCAAGTGAATTCGCGCACACCAGGATATTTGCTATTGTCTTCCCAGATCATTGGATCAGGCATCCATCTGTAGTTCAGGAAAAAAGGTGAAAACCCAGTTGTGTCTAACCTTGCAGAATTGATAGCAAATTCTATTGTGGGTAACTTTATCACCCAATCTTTTTGGGCTGGGGAAACACACTGTCTCAGCATCTGGGCCATTGTTCTGTTTACCTGCTCAGTCGCTCCATCAGTTTGAGGATGGTAGACAGTGGACATTTTTAATTCCACTCCGATTAGCTTGTGTAACTGAGACCAGAAGAGACTCGTAAAAACAGAGTCCCTACTGCTGTCGGTCAGAGGTCCGGTACTAAGACTAGAGACTTGGAGTGCTGAGGGTGCAGGTCGTTACTGAGTGGTAAACAGAGAGAGATCCCTAGGCGAACGTATTCACACTAGGACGAGGACTGAGGGAGGTACTTTGACTGTGTAGTATACAAGAGGCAAAGTGAGGAACAACCTTCCTCACCTAGGCTAGTATTTATATACATGAGGGACGTAAAGAGAAAGGACCAGAAGGTGGCGGAATACGAAGGAACGTTCCATGACCATAGCTTACTGAGAAACATGCAAATACCACAAGGTGCTGACTGATGCGCTGACGTGTCCATCCTTCAATGCCTCGTGTAGTATGGTGGGCGAAACCTGGATATAACTTAATTTATCTCCTTTCTCCGATCCATCGGTGTTCTTGATAACATCACATCCCACCAGGGTCGTGACAACTGCTGACGATCCTTTCAGGTCATCCGTGTAACTTATATACAGAGTCGAATACGACTTCCACAATGTTTTTTGCACAGTACATCAGTCAGCAAATAATCATATGTGTGTGTGTTTTGGAAACGATGAGTGGAGTTAAGACTGCCATTGGTATCCTGATATTCTGCATTCCATTCACTAAGTAACCCACTGATCCTAAGAATCCTGCTAATAGCTCTTTACTAGTATAGGTTTTCCTTTTCTCAATTGCGTCGACTTTGTTGGGGTCCATTTTGATTCCTTTGTGGGTGATCACGTGCCCCAACAGGACTTGTTCTCAAGAGAATAACTTCATTTTATCCCAAGAAAGGTACAGTTTCTCTTTTCTAAATACATTGAGTTTAATTCTAATGTGTCTGAGGTGATCTTCGATGGAATCAGAATAAATTATTGCTGTTTGCAAATATTTGGTCAGTTCAGGATTTCGACAAAAAACAAGGCCCTCTCTTGCCCCAAAAGCATTTGAATGATATCTCGACAACCACCCACTCAATGCATTCCATTCTTTTTGCGATATTATACTACTAATTCTGGATTGCCCCATCTACATTGCACTTGTAATATTGCTGTATTTAAGAAATTATCTGAGTTTACCCTCCAGTTCTTACAAGTCTGTTCTATTCTCCAAGTTTTACTTTCTATTCATTGGTAGTACACTCTAGAGTTGCTTTGTGTCTGCTCTAGAAGCCGCTTGTGAGGCCTGATTTTGTGGTGGGAACATTCTCTGCTCGCAATCTTGATCTGAACTGCCACCTTCACTTGAGCGCACTCCACCCCACCCCACATGCCTTGCCAGAAAACCATCAGTGACAAAAAGGCTGAAATTATCGCTCGGGCAAAAGAGAAAGTTCCTATCTCTACTCTTGTATCTCTCCTCAACATACCTATCTCTACTCTTGTATCTCTCCTCAACATAAATGAGCAGTCAATTTATTGTATCAACAAAAGGATAAGAGAAGCAGGAGACCTTCGACAGCCACTTGTTGACCACCATAAGCTTGGGCGGAGGCGAAATCCTTTCTTCAGCTGATATAGAGGTGAGCCTTCCCAGCTCTGGTTCATTGTAGATGCATCAGTAAGACTTGCCATTTTAGTTTCTTGTCACGACCCTGGTGAGATGTGATGTTATCGAGGACGCCGACGGATCGGAGACAGGGGATAAGTTAAGTTATATCCGGGTTTCGCCCACCATACTACACGAGGCATTGAAGTGATGGACGCGTCAGCGCATTCGTCAGCTCATCAGTCAGCGCCATGCGGTAGTCGCATGTTTCTCAGTAAGCTACGGTCATGGGTTGTAGAACGTTCCTTGGTATTCCGCCACCTTCCGGTCCTTTCTCTCTACGTCTCTCGTGTATATAAATACTAGCCTAGGTGAGGAGGGTTGTTCCTCACTTTGCCTCTTGTATACTACACAGTCAAAGTACCCCTCAGCAATCGTGCTAGTGTGAATACGTTCGCCTAGTGATCTCTCTCTGTTTACCACTCAGTAACGACCTGCACCTTCAGTACACCAAGTCTCTAGTCTCAGTACCAGCCCTCTGAACGACGTCGGGGTCTGACATTTCTCCTGGGAAGCATTGCTCAGTGCCCGGACATCATGCTCGATGAACTACAGGAATGTCTTGAGCATCAGCAAGGGAAACAAGTCTCCATCAGCACTCTGGAACAAACTTTGAAGCGAGTGGGATATACCCTTAAGAAGGTAAATCGTCTGCAAGATTGCACAGCATACTACCTGCCTATAATCCTCATCTCATGTCCAACAGATTACCCCCGCAGCAATCGAGCGAAACGAGAACGTATGACAGGCATTTGCACGTGTCATTGGCCAGTATGAAGCTTCAAAGCTTGTCTTTATTGATGAGGGTGCATGTGACTGCAGGACAACGTTTCGGCTACGCATGGTCCCTCAAAGGCCAGCGTGTTGTTCGACATTCACTTTTTGTTCAAGGGAAAAGGTATGTATACTATTTGCATGTATCAGTTGGTGCTAATTCCATGCGATAGGTACTCCATCCTATGATACGGAGGATCTAAGAACCAAGACAGTTCTATATACAAATTGATTCATTGAAAGCCTTTTGGCGAGAGGATAGTAGAATTAGTAACTTAATATGAACAGAGAAAACGTGCCTAGAATCGTGCAGGGGGATAGGGGAAGGACTGGCTGGTGCTTGTGGACGGCCCAGCGATCTTTGCCACCTCCATGTGAATTTGCTGCACATCTTTTGAGGCATAGCTGATCAGCTGATCAGCACCTGCTGGTGTAAGTCCATCACCAACTCACTGGGCCAGAACATCCCCAGAAAGAGGGACTACTGCGGATGGCACAAGTTGGTTTATCCTCCGGTACCCAGCTGCCGCAAAAGCGCCCGAAAACTGGGACCAATTCTCTCCATCAAGTCCTCAATGATCAGAGTCAAGTAGAGAGCGAGCCATGTGGTGATGGTTGGGTAATCAATGAAAGAACCGTTGCGAGTAACCACAGGGGAAGCAAAGATGTCGGGGCTGGGCTGATTGGGAACAAACGGTACACCAGAGTATCCAGGATACGGGTAATTAGGTGGCTGCTGGAACATTACAATTGGTTGCTGTGGTGCTGCGGGAGCTGGAGGTGCAGTGGATGTTCGCTTTGCAGAGGTGGCATTTGACCAGATGGGGGGAGTTGGGCGGAATCATTGATACAGCTAAGAATTGCGTCCGGAATCAAATAAATGGTTGCCTTTCCATCGTCCTAATTTATGAGTGAAATAGCAAATATCAGATCCTAAGTATTCTGTCGAGAAGGCAACCACTTACCAGCAGATCCCACCAGAGTGATTCATTGGCCAGATTAAGCTTATAGTGCTGGCCAACAAATGGTCCAGCATTTCTAACGATACAGATATCATCTGGATGCTCTACCCAGTCGAATTTTCCAGTTCCCTTTACATCCTTCTTCCAGTTCTTCCCTGTGCATGGTGGTAGCCCATCCGCTGAGGCCAACCCTCCCACTGCAGTCTCACTACCTCCTGACTTCGTGGTAGCTTTTCCTTTTGCCTTCGCCGCCTGAGCAGATCCGGATACCACGATCTCCTGTGGTTTTTCAGGTAAGTAGCCAAACACCTGAGTTGTACGCTATGCTGTACCTCCACTCCTTCCAAATCTTCCTTCTCAGTCCTATCCTCCACCTCTACATGGACTCGTGTTGGTGTGGGCCACGGCTTGTTAGCCTTTAAGGCAGTTGTTTTTGCTCGCTCATCCTTCTTCTTTGCCTCGTCCGTTACCCGACGGACTTCATTCCACAAGGTCTCCCAGTCCTTTGAGTTCTGAACTAGTCAGAATGGTATCGCATTTGACTTCTTTGTTTTCTTCTCAGTAGTCGATACCCGGTACGCAAATGTGATATTAGAACTGCCCCAAAGTGACCCCAGCTCGCCCAAGAAACCGGAGAGAGAGCGACCGGACGGGACAAAGAGAGTCTTGATAGCACCTCATTAGGGAATATTGAAGTCAACATGAATAGTAGGTAATACTAGAGTCCAAGAGATATCAGTCAAGCATATGGTTGAACAGATAGGGGAATACGAACGATCTCTCCAAGGGTCATCCTCTACATCGCTAAGCCCATCAGGTATATCAATCCTGCCACCACCAAAATCTTCTTCGACATATTCTTGATCACCCTTTACCTCATCCTGTTCCTCCACAATACTGAGACTGACTGGAGCGGGGGCGTTTCAGTGGAGCGTTGTCTGCAATATCACTGTGGGTGGAAGGTGTGGGTGGTGCGGGCGGGGAGGGCGGAGGATCTGGTGTCCTTGGCACAGGAATGGCACCTCCACCAGAGCTACGGGTTGTTCTTCGCCCTCCTCATTGCATCGATGAGGTTGTACTTGAGTGGACCTGACGCCCAGAAGTTCTTGCAGCAGCTCGTTCGGCCTTGCTCATTTTCCAGTTCAGGGGGGGTTCATGATTATAAGCACAGTCCAGCTTCAGAGCCTTAGTAGTTACTAGATTTGAAATGTACTGGGCACCCCCCATTTTGAGATTTGAAATGCTACTATACCTCGCCCATACGCTGTGATCTCATTTGCACCCCCATCTTTCCGCTTTCCATCTTTGGACTAGCTGTATGTGCTCAATTTTCTCATCTCCGCATGGCTAACTTTTTTGCCTCCCTTGTTGCAGGACCTACTTATCTCATTATTGTGGCCTATTCTTACTTCGCATTTCTGTCAGCAGGATATCATTTGTATTCCGGAGAAATACTATGTATTTCTCATCGTCCGTAGTTCTCATCTTGCTCTCATCTTGCTCTCATTACCATATGTTCTCATCTCGCGTGTTTAATATCTACCCGTTAACATTCAGGAACCGTCACCCAATCCCCTTCCCACACTGTCCCTCATCGCTCCTCACCGCTCAAAACACGCCGCGCGCCGTCCATCAAC
>KN823204.1:37229-55798 GCA_000827465.1 Tulasnella calospora MUT 4182
CCCGTGCCCTACTGAGGAAGGTGTATCTCCCCCAGATTTGGGCCGATTCCCTTCATTTCTTCACTTTTGCAGTCGTTTCAAATACTATGTATTGGATGGCTAGTATATACACAGAAATATAGAAGGGAAGAGGAGGATATAAGTAATACACTACCCAGTAATTGAAAATTTTGTACAATAAAATTTCTATTTACTCAAAATAATTGCTTATCTAAGGGGGCGCAAGTTTGGACGCAGGAGGTGGGGCGGTTGTGGAGATACAGTGGGGGGTGCCGCCGACGTTGATGGACGGCGCGCAGCGTGTTTTGAGCGGTGAGGAGCGATGAGGGACAGTGTGGGAAGGGGATTGGGTGACGGTTCCTGAATGTTGACGCGTCAACATTCAGGGATTGCACGCCACAGAACGGGTAGATATTAAACACGCGAGATGAGAACATATGATAATGAGAGCAAGATGAGAGCAAGATGAGAACTACGGACGATGAGAAATACATAGTATTTCTCCGGAATACAAATGATATCCTGCTGACAGAAATGCGAAGTAAGAATAGGCCACAATAATGAGATAAGTAGGTCCTGCAACAAGGGAGGCAAAAAAGTTAGCCATGCGGAGATGAGAAAATTGAGCACATACAGCTAGTCCAAAGATGGAAAGCGGAAAGATGGGGGTGCAAATGAGATCACAGCGTATGGGCGAGGTATAGTAGCATTTCAAATCTCAAAATGGGGGGTGCCCAGTAGATTTGTCATCTGATGGCTACTAAAGGTGAGCTTCAAATCCCATGACCACACTTACCTCTCTGCTCAGCCTCTTCCTAGTAACAGCTGGCGACCACAGCCACCTCTCAGAGGCAGGTAAAACTCATTAAGAAGGACATTTCATCGGGTATGTTCTAAACCGGATAGATTAGGGGTGGATTTTCAAATGGTTGTTTGGAGGACCTGGATCTTACTATGAAGAGTTTCTCGGGCACTTGGAGATGGTTATATTGGGGTATATGCGAAGAAACGAGGGCTTTTGGTTGAGATTTGGGTGAGTAATCGCTCAAATGGTGGTGCGAGTGGTTTGAGGTGGGAAAACAGTTGCCGCACACATACTGACCAAATATTTGCAAACAGCAATAAAACATTGTCTAAATATACGTCCATGAAGCCACTGATGTATGGGGAGAATATATGGTTTATTAGAGCCTAGTAAGTGGCCCTCCATTACAATCGCCTCATTGAGGAACCAGGCTTTCCATAGTACCATCTGGAGTATTGAATAACTTCTTATGAACATGCTTGGGTATCACCTGCATTTGTTTGTAAGCATCTTTTCCATCAATAAGACTCCGATACTTATGCTTGGCAGTGTTTTGAAGCATAGTCTCCATGTCCGGAAGGGGAGATGACAGCTTTATGGTATTTGCATTCTGCTCTCTCTTCTCGACTACCGTCCTTTTTTCTTTCCATCTGGACCTGGTTTCAGCTTCCAAAGGATCAATAGTGGAGATGCATTATTACCAGGGCATAGCCTCCATCTGCCACTTTGGAAATATTGAACCTTTTTTTCTCTCCATAGCGGTTTCATAGTGTCTGCACATCTTGAAGGTCGGTAGGAATAGACCTTGCTTTTGTCGATAAGGGGTATTTTATGGTTAACAGCTCTCAGAGGAGGAAGTGGTGTTTCTGTAATATCTTTACACAAATCGCGAGCCTCCTCCTCTAATTGCTTTCTGAGAATATCTAATTGTTGTTCAAGCAGATCGGCTGCTTTGGACAGTATAACAGATACCTGAATGCCCTGTATAAGCGTAGTGTTATTTGATCCCAAAGCTATCTGAGAGGGGTTGAATCCCAGAGCTACTTTATGAGCCTTAGTAAATGCAAGATTTCAAATCTACTGGGCAGGGCCCCTGCCCATTCTGAGATTTGAAATCCTACTAAGTGTTGCCCATAGCATATTATCTCATCCCCTTTCCTCATGTCCTGTTTCCCATCTCCCTGGTCCCATGTCACTTTCTCATTGTATCTTTTCAATTCCTCTTCTCATTTTCTGTCGCTCATTCTACTTATTTTCTCATTTTCCTCGTTCCCAATCCCATCTTAGGGAACCGTGGGATCCAATCTACGCAGTGCCCCAGCCCTTGAATTTAAAGCTGTTTTCAGAACAAATAGGCACTCCCACATTCAATACGTCGAAATGCCTCCCCACCCGACCCCCTCTGTAATTCTCTCAATACCACGCTTAGAGGGGCGATTTCTTCAGGACTGTATTTAGATTATGTATTTGACTATATAGCATACATTAAAGAGCAATTTCTGAGTGTTTTGACTGAATTTGATTTTTCCCCTCACCCTGCTTCTGCCACTCAGGGAATGAAAGCCACAGACTTATAAACTGGGCAACAGAGACTAAATAATTATTTGGATATCTGTGCAAATTTTCAAGCCCAAAGGATAAGATTTGAGAGAATTATAATCATGTGCAGCTTGACAGGGCTTGTCCCCAATGTGGAAAGTGCCGAAAAGCACGTCCTTGGTCCATTTGCTAATGGTCTTCCACCACATTCCTCTCTGCTTGTGAGCAATGAGCTATGCTTTCTCGATTGATGTAAACCCAATCCGATATCTCCCATTCTGCCAACTGGCAGCCTCCTTACAGCCCGATACCGACGACGTCAGCTATTCCAAGGTTGAATACAGGAGAGAGGAGTCGCCTGGATACAGTGAAGAGCCTCGTGTTCCAAAGGCAAAGGGTAAAAGGGCAGCAAAGGCTTCAGTGGCAGCCTCATCAAATACAAGAATGGAAGAGATCAAGCTGAATCTTTTCATCCACTACCAACTCATACCCAAAGGAACAAAGGCACTGAAAACGATTAGGGTCGATTCAAAAGCTGGTTATGACGACTTCAGAGAGTTGATGTTGATGGAGTTGGCAATCCTGCAGCGCAAGTGGGAGGGGTGGAGGCTCGTGATCAAAATGCCGGACTCTCGCGTTGCTGATCATCCTCTGGAGTTAACCAAGAGCCAATACCATGAGACTACCAGATCCTTGAAGGGTAATGCTATTGCAGTAGAACAGCAGAAGAAGGCAAAGTGAAAAGTTCCAACAATTATTGACCTCAAGGTATGTCCTTTAGCGAACTTGTTGCTTCTACTTGGTTAGCTAAAGGGTATTCACTGGTGTACTTACAGGACATAAGAAGCGGAGCTAGCTGAGAAGGAAGTGAGGAGATCAGAGAAGAAGATGAAAGGGAAGGGAAAGAAGAAGGCAGAGTTCTCCAACAGGGACTCTGATGCTCCTGGCTCTGATGACGATGTGTCAGCAGCCAGGCACACAAAGACAATGACAAAAACAGAGGCAATGGACCTCCTCTACTCAAAGCGGAGGTGCACATGGCATGACAAGCTGTGTTGTGTTTTGCCTGGATGGATGCATGTGCCATGGGGCCATGATGTCATTGCGATTTGGGCAATGCTTATAGTATGTTCCCTCAACAATGCACAGTATTGTTGTATTGACATTTAGGGCATAGTGCGAGGGGGAGGCCTCACTGGACGAGATTCCAAACATCCTCAAGGATGATGCAAGGCCTCCTGCTCAAGAATCACGCTGGGCATCCTCACAAGACCCAACACCAGCCCCACCTCTGCCCATCGAAATCAAAATGGTTTACCCTAACCTCCCCATCCTAACTCTTCCTGGGACTTCTGGTTCTTCAGCCGCTGTCAACCCACCAAGCAGGCTGATGATGCCAGTTACCACTGCTGAGCCTCTCATCAAAGATTTTCTCAACGAGTTGGACATGAAGTATCATGGAAGAGATTTCAGGAACTTCAATGAATACCTTGGCGCATTTGAGAAAGAGGCTCTTGTTTGCATCACAGGGCTGGGAGTAAAGGAGATTAGAAAGCAAGGAGCTGAGTTTTACTGTCAGGCACCTTTCAACATGCCCTTGGAGTCTCAAATATTTTGTTTACTGCTCTCAAAGCAGAAAGCTGTTGTAAAGCTAGGATCCTGCTGTGTACATAGAAGAGATAGACAATAAAGATTCTCTATTTATGTTAGCTCTAAAGGTGGTCTGTAGCCGGCATGCTCAAACAACCCTTCAACTTTGTTTGGTGAGAGTGTTGCACAGATCAGTGTCTAAATAGCTGCATCCTCCCCCTTTTCCATATTGAACGCACCCAATCATCATGCCGTCGGATCCAAGCCTTGACACAGGAGAATGCCTCCTCAATGGGATTGAAGTCGGGTGAGTATGGTGGTAAGTACTCAAGGCATACACCTGCCAACAGATATGCGTTCAGACATTAGAGGACAAGAGCCCAAGGAAAATAAGAATGTACCTTTCTTCAATCATCTCACGGAGTGCTGGTGACTTATGGATAATGGCATTGTCCATAATAAGGACAGAGTTTTTTGCTGGAAACTGGTTCATTTTAAGGAGGACACCTTTGATAAAATTCGTGAATTTCAACTCTGTATAAGCACCTTGGACAACTGTGACATGAAGGATACCATCAAGCGAGAGAGCAAGATAGAGTACCTTGAATCGACTAAGGTGTTAGTAATGCGTCTCGATACTATTCAGTAGAGATATTCACCGCGTCCCCCATATAAAGTGAGCATGCCGCTGCGCTCTGACACCACAATAAGCCCAAGAGCGACCACGATAGGTAGTCTGTCTATTGCATGCACTTTCATTGACAAAAACAAGCTGGTCCCTATGATAGAGAGAACCGACTCGAATGATATATTCACAGTGGTGGTGGAGGTCCTGCTCAAGTGCTTTCTTTGATGTCTGCACATTAGGATACACATAAGCTATTATTCCACGTAAAGAAATAGCACATTACCTGTTTCAGCATGTATCCAGTTCGTTTGATTGTTTGGTGAATCGTCGGGATGGAGGCATCAACACCAAGTTCATTGAGAAGTTCTTGCTGAATCTCATGGAGATAGATGTCGGGACGGAGTGCGATTAGGCCTAGAATAAACTACACAAGAATAATAAACCCTCGCAATATTCTGGACATGTCAATAAACTCACCCCGTGTCCTCAATACCAAGAATCGGCTTCCTACCAGGGATTAGTGCTGGCTTATCCACCCTGCCATAACATGCCCAATTTGACTGAGCAAGTGGGATTGTCCATCTTCCTATGCCCAATTTTGTTGCGAGTGTCCAGAGGTCAATGTTGTCAGAAAGGCAGACAAGTTAGATGCTTGGCCATGGGGTTGATGTGCATCCAAACCATTGCTATGACTTTGACTGTGTTGAGAGTGAGTACACAGAGTAGTAGGCTCAAGTACAAGTCTCTGGGAGAGTTAGTTGGTCATATGAGTGGGGATGAGTGTGGTGGCAGCTGCATGGCAGGAATGAAGAATAGTTCTTCATAGAACTGGTGCCAACATCCCCAGTCAAAACCCAAAGACTTTTAGCGCCAAACCGTAATTCTCTCAAAACTGGTCGGTTCCACCTGAAATTCTGCATGGGCACTTGAATATGCATCTAGTTGCTGTCGCCCAGCTTGTAGCCTAGCCTCCTTCTTCCTCTCAGCTATAGAAGCAGTGGGAGGGGAAAATGTCATGATTCATGAACGTGGAACCAAGCAAGGTGTGCGTGGACTTTGAACTGTGGACTGTGATTTATAAGAGTGAGACCCCTAGGTGATTGTGACCACACTAGGACGATGGTTGAGAGGGCTTTTGGATTGGAGTAGACAAGAGGCCGAATGAGGAACAAACCTCCTCATTCCATCATGGTTAAATACTAAGGTGTGGCTGTACTTAGAATGCCCTAGAATAGTAAGGAACGTTATAGAACAGGATGGAAATGCTTACGCATCGAATGAGTAATGATCGTGTGGTTACAATGAGGACAATGAATAAGGAGCGTGAGGGAAAGGTGAGGTGCCGAAAGACTGGGAACTGGGCTTAGGGGTGTCACCTGATGGGATCATTGATACTTGCGATGGCTTGTGGTGACGAGGTCATAACAGAAAGGCTAATTCAGTTAAAACACTCAGAAATTGCTCTTTAATGTACACTATGTAGTCGAATACATATCTAATTACAGTCCTGAAGAAATTGCCCCTCTAAGCACGGTATTGAGAGAATTCCAGAGGGGGTCAAGTGGGGAGGCATTTCGACACATCGAATGTGGGAGTGCCTATTGTTCTTAAAACAGCTGTAATATTCAGCATTCTCACCACTTCCATTTGAATAAAGATAGATATAATTTACTATTCCTTTGAAACTTTGAAAAGCATATTTTGGGCCAGCTCTATTTGGGCAACCAGCCAATGTTCAATCATACCTTCCCTAATCCAAATAATAATTTGCCTATCCAGGGACTTTGGGCTCACTGAAACACTTTATGTAGCTTATTTTTCAACCTGCAACATGTTTCATTTTGTGACCTTGAGGTCATTCCATCTCCCTTGCCTTAAAAGGTATTATCAGGTGTCTAATACACCTGCATATACTGCCAAAGCGAACATGAAAGCCATCAGCATCTGATTCAGATACTCTGGATGGCGTGAAAACATGGTAGAGTGATCAAATGCATTTGTGGCCTCTTATCAATATCACTCTTGTGATCAGTATGCATGTACTCACTCTCACTTCACAGTCTGGGTTCCAAATAGCGAATGGCACTCCTCACTTACCTCCAAGAGGCTTTGTATCAGTAGTAAGATCGTATAAGCCGCTATATAAATATGTCATTAGCATGAGGAAATTCAACCATCTAAGGTGCACAAACCGATACTTGAGAAGTCCAGGCCAGCGCTTAACCAGCACAGGCTGTGAACCGCTGCCTCTTCATCCATTTAGTAGTTCATCTCTCCACAGAAGGCCATCCAGGTGGCTACTAATGCTTTAAAGATAACTTACAAAGTGTTTACCGAGGCTTATGCCTGTGAATTTGCTTTGTCCTCTCAAAAATGAACCCTAAGCAGCTGCAAGAGTACCTGTACTCTGCAGACTGATAGCCCCATTGCTTACCCATCCCAAACCCTATATAATTAAGAGACTCATTCTGATTTGATTTACAAGATCATTAATTGCCAATACTCCTTTACCTACACTTGAGCTTCAACCCTTTGCTAGCCAATACGGCTGTTTCAGTAGGAATCCTGCATGGGGCTTTTGATTCCCATGGTTCAATTTTGAGATGCTCTGGTCACGTGCCTAGATGAGAAATCCGGATGTCTCATTTGCCTGGGCAAGGAGAGAATATGGTTAATTTAGATTGTAGAGCCAAGAAAAGCTTGATGGATTTGGTTCCTTGGTGGGCTAATTGTGGGATTAATGTCTCATTCTCGGGGGGAAGATGACATCATGCGATCTGGGCGTTACTTAATGAAATCTGAAATCCCAAAATGGGGGTCGCCCAGTAGATTTCTCGTGACTTTATATTGGCATAAAAAAGGTGTTCCTAATATAATGCCGTATTTGTCAAGATTAATTATGTCAAGTCTCCTTTTTTTTCTTTATACTCTCGTATGCAAAATCGATGTCCACACAGCAGTTCACTTTCCTTTGTGAACCAGTAGTCGCAAGCTGACCAGGTAGTGGTTTATTAAGAGAATATGTGGGTAGTTTACCTTGATCGACAATTTTTCCTAGAAATGAAATCAGCTAATGAACTGGAGTCAACAAGAGCTCGAGCAGGAGAGTCATTGATCAAGACCCCAATGATGATGGGATGGGGAACTATTCATTCAAAATCTTGACTCGGGCAGAATTATGTTTGATCCTGTTTGTTATAGGTCTCATGAGCTTTTGGTCATCAAACAGTTGGCTAGGTCTGACACTCACCATCACGGACGAAAGGGTTGCAGGGTTCTCGATGTGCGCTGAAGGCCCAGCTGCAGGCACAATCTCCTTGTCATCGCTAGACCTTTCTAAGTAGTGTTCATATGGATCAATGTCATTGTCATGTGTCCATATGAATTTGTCATTGACAAACCTGTACTCCTCATCTCCTTGAGACACAGGAAACACAGGGCAAAGGTCAGGCAAATCACCTGTATCAGAGGTCTCCATAATCTTGCTACTTTTGACTCTGGTACTGCGATCTTGCCCCAAAAGTGGAGCCTTTTTTTGCTCTGCTTCGAAATTTTGACATGGAAGGTTGCTTATGTTATGAATCTGTGCAATGCAGTGAACTAGGAATGTGATCAAATCCGCAGATTCTTGCACAGTTGTGATGAATCCAGTTGCTGACTGAAAAATCCCCCACCAGAGTGAGTAATCCCCACAGCCGGATAATTGAATCCTCTGGAAAAATCCATTCAGATACTTAATTCCCCCAAGCTAGACCGAAAAATCCTATATAGGAGTAAGTCATCCCCACTGTCGGATGGAGGAAGCCTCTTATGCAGCACAAAACCTTCCTTCAGATTCCCTCTCCCCAGGGAAACTGCAGAGAGGCTCCAGACAAACAGAGGAAAATCTGCCTGGGAACTGCACAGTTTGTGCTGGGATTCTACTAAAAAAGGTCTCCTAGCCTGGGTGAAAATCCATGAGATACTAAGATCCACTGCGCACATTGTGGTGGATCCACCCCCTCGGATTGTCCCATCCTATGATACTTTGGTCTGAGAGAATTAGTCCAGAACTTAGGAAGAAAGGATGGAGTGTCACACTCCTTGTTTCCTTTTTTGGGTGAACAAAGAAGTTTAAAGTCGCCCTGCATTCCCATGGCCCCCAAAGGGCTCCAACCAATGCCCGATTTCTTCATCTCTCATGCAGAAAATTTCCCTTTGATCAACAATAACGCTTTTGTTGCAATATTCAGGGCTGCAATGTTTGGGCATCATGCTTGGCTTGGATGAGGGCTGTTGAGACACCATGTCCAGGGGGGGGGAGGGGGGGGTTGTTGGGGCTGCCATTTAGAATTATCCAGAACCAGGTGCCTGATGTGATGTTTCTTGCCTGACTTTCCACTTTTCTTTGTGACCAACTTTTAAATCCCTGAAATTACCCAAGGGGTGTGGGTGGATCTGAACTTTTATTCCAGTCTGAAACCTTGCTTTGGTGGCTTCAGGTCTGACATTCCTGAGTTTCCTTGTCCGTTTCAGCCCCCCCCCCCTCAAGCCGCAATCTAGACGTTTAAATCCCTTCCATATCCGCTTTGAGGCTCCTCATTTGGATTTTAAGTCTGACTCAAATCTTTTGTGACTCCGCTCAAGTGGATTTTAAATCTGTTTGTGACTAGTCCAGGTCTTGGCACACCTGGACCCAAAAGGGATGCAAATGGGATGCAAAATGGATAGAATGGAGATGGCTTAATGGAGTTTAAATCTCTTTTAGGCCTATGTGTTGACCTCCACTTCCCATCTCCCATATAAGAACACATTGTAAGGAACAAAGGTTCTGCTGTGTTGATAGAAATAGCCAAAGATGAATATGCCCATGCTTGAATTGTCACCTAATCTCATCCAAATCAACATGTTTGACCCCTGATTTGCCTTCATACAATACACTGAACCTGTGGCAGTAAAAGGCTCTTGCACCTCAGATAGTGAGACCAAGATTTGAAAGTGACTAGGTTGTCTGCAAGGTTTGGGTGTGTTAGAACCCCTAATTATGAACATTGTATGTAGCTATTTGTTCTCCTCTGTAGTACCATCTATATAGGTCTCATGGTAGGATAAAGTATCGAGTATTGTTGTACAACCATCTACTTGAGTGAACAGCCTTCCTCAATTATGCTCTTAACAGGGTAATGCAGAAGGAGTCAGATGAGAGGAGAGAAGTGTCAATGCAAACAAGGACATTCAGCTTAGATGAAGGCATTGATATTAAACACATTTGAGCACAGATAACTTTCTGATCAGGGTGTACACAGATTTGAAAGAAACTGTTGGACATAGGAGTATCTCCCTTGATTTACACAGCATTGAGTTTACATACTATGTGGTTTTGTTTGGTAAGCAATCAAACACCGTCATCCATACACAGTCAGAGCATTCCACCATTTGGTCGGTTATTCACTCCTTTCATCCCCCTTGATATGTCAAGACTAGTTGCCTGTCACTTCACTAGGCCAAAGCAGAAGAGTAGTGGAGCCTAACTCCCCCCACAGTACCGATATAACCAATCAGACTCTTTTATACCACACGGCATTAGTTATGGCATGCTTCTTGCTTCTATGCTGTGTAACCATCTTCTGTCTCTCATATCTTTCTTCTAGAGCCACACTAGCTTCCATCTGACTCTTATCGCCAACCACAGCTGGCTTCTGTGCTGTGGACCTCAAGGATATAACCAGAGTACGTTGGAGGACTTTATTCCCCAATGCTGCATCTACAGTCATTGAGCGGTCCTTGGGATTCACACGGTCCTTGGGACAAACCGTTCCCGCTTCCCCAATTGTCCACCAATGCCCCTGAAACTTGGCAACAGAGTAGATAATATGTTTCTAGATATTATATACGATTTTGGGAGCTTGAGATGTTGAGAAAAATGTGAGAGCTCAGATGAGAGCCCTCCTCGGCAGGTTTCCAACGGATAACTTTTTTCCTACTCACTTCCACATGGTCTCACAAAGTCAGATATGTGAGAGAGGACTGAGAACGCATGTACAGATGGTAGCAACAAGTTAGAAAGTAGTTACCCGGTGTCCACATCAGGCAAGTTGCCCACCGCACGATGAAAGCTATATAACCGGACTCAGTGAGCCTCAGCACTTGATACCTTAACACTTTTTTCTAAGCCAGCTTTACTCTACATGGGACGCAAAGCAATCACCCTCGCGCACAGAAAACGCGAAGAATGAGCAGCACAGGATGCCCGAATGAAATCTGCCATTGCCCACTACCGAAAGCAGGAAACAACACCGGGCTCCACCCAGATGTCTCTCCGATCCATTGCCCTCCTCCATAAAGTTCCCCACTCCACGCTCCATCGCCTCCTAAATGGAGGAATCTCCTTCTCCGACTTCAACGCGTCCAAGCGCCATCTCACACCCGCCGAAAACCGTATCCTCCTTGGCTTCACTGAGGACCAAGCCAAGCGTGGCTTTCCTCTGAGCCATCGGAAGCTTAAAGACAGAGCCAACGCAATTCTTCAACTCCGCAAGGGCCCGAACTTCATGGTTGGCACAGCATGGGTATCTCGCTGGCTTGAAACTCACTCCAACGCGATATCTGTCTACTGGTCAAAAGGACTGGATCGCGCACGTGCAAGCGGACTGAACCCGGTGGCGGTTGGGTGGTATTTTGATACGTTGGAAGAGCTAGACCGACTTGGAATCCCGCGCGAGAATTGGTATGCTGCTGATGAAACTGGAGTCATGCTGGGACAGGCCCAAAAGACCTTGGTTATCGGACCTGCAGGGCAGAAGGTTCAGCACAAGCAGCAGGATGCAGAGCGGGAGATAGTCACGGTGATGGAGACCGTGTGTGCGGACAGAACTTACCTCCCGTGCACCGTTATCTTCAAAGGAAAGAACATACTAAAGAAATGGGGTAGAGATAATGCCTGTGATGCTTCGTTAGTCATGTCTTCACCACAGATTCAGGAGCATGCCATAACTTACAGCATCCTTGCCGGTCTTGCTGGCTTCTGTAACCTTCGATAGAATCAGCGTTGCCCCAAATGGCTACATGGATAGTGAGTTAGCTCTGATCTGGTTGGAAGACTTTAACGCAAAGACCAAGGCAAAAAATGACTTACCACGAGTTCTAATCGTTGATGGCCATGCGTCCCACACGAGTCTCACCTTCCTCGACCGTGCTGCGGAACTCAATATCCACGTGGTGTCCTACCCCCCTCACACAACTCATGCGATGCAAGGTCTTGATGTTGTTGTTTTTGCATCGTTGAAACAGCACTGGCAGGCTGTACGCGACCAGAGGGAGAGGGAGACGGGGCTTGGAGTCTGGAAGGAAGACTTCATTCTACTCTACACCGCTGCCCGAACCGCCACGTTAACGCCAGAGATCATAAAAAAAGCATTTCAGAAGACAGGTGCTTACCCGGTGGACCGAAGCGTGATTACCGAGTCTCAAATGGCACCCAGCACGGACGAGTCCCTCAAAACCAACTTCCCAGCGGACCTCTCCAGCCCCGTGAAAGCCATCCTTGCTGCAAACCGTGTTCCTTTGGCTCAGGAAACACCATCGGAGGTCATTAGCAACGCTGAAGATGAGTTCTGGGCTCCTACCTCCGAAAATACTTCCCCCTCCCTCCCGTTCTCAACGAACGATCCAGCTCTCTACACTCCAACAAAGCGCGCGAAAACCATGAATTTCCTGCTATCGAAGACATCAGCTTCATATTTGGTTGGGAAGAGTGCAACACCCACCTCAAATGCGGCGATACCGTGGCCGGTCTTCGAGAGCCCAGGCAGCGAGCTGGCACCTGACTGGTCCGTGCTGAAAAGGGCCTCGCGCGTGAAGCCTGTCGAGCTTGAGTGTCAAGGTTCAAGGGGTCAAGGACGAGGAAGCGAGGCGTTCACAAGAGTCGAGCGAAGGATAAGGACGATATATTCGAGGAAGAGACAAGAGGCGGAATGAGGAACAACCCTCCTCATTCCGCTGAGACTATATACTACGAAAGTGGAGGTGATTACTAATTATTACAGACGACGCGTCAGCTACATGTGTTAACAGTGAGGGGTGGGCATGAAGGTGAAGCAAGGTGAAAGTCTAGATCCATGCATGAGGCAAAAGTCCAGACTTGATCATCACAACATCAAAGAATAACAAAGAGAAACACACAACAACAATCGTACACAAACATATACAAATAGATACTAATATTATGTCATGGTGATGAGGTCATCACAGTTGCCCCTCCTTAAGGACGATGACGAGAGGATCGAGGAGGAGGTTTATTGGTAGGACTGAATGCTCCTGGGAATCTTTGATGATATTCCTCTAGCAGTTCTCGACAATGTTCAACGTCAGCTTCGGGCTGCCAGGAATTGTGACTATCATCAAACCCTTTCCACTTGATCAGGTATTGGAGTTTCTTTTGGTAGTATCGTGAATTAAGAATGGTTTCGACTTCCCACTCTTCTTCTTCGTCGACGATCACTGGTGGAGGAGGAGGTTGAACACGTCCTGTAATAGTATCTTCTTTATATCGCGTTAAGAGAGAAACATGGAAGACAGGGTGGATTTTCATAGTTGAAGGGAGATCAAGTTCATATGCATGCGACGAGATTTTCTTTTTTATGCGATAAGGGCCTAATCGTTTCGCAGCCAGTTTTGTCGAGGGTCGATCGGTAGTGATGTTCCTTGATTCGAGCCAGACCTTATCATTTTCTTCCAATTCATCTTCTTGGTCTCGATGTTTTTGTCGTTCTTGGGCCAATGTCATCGCTGATTGGATTTCCTCCTGCAGGAATTTGATTCGTTCCAGCCTTTCTTCCGCTTCTGGACTATTTTGGGCGGCTGACGGCATGTTGGTGAACATCGGATTATAACCTCGGCTAGCCATGAATGGAGACGTTCCGATTGACGAGTGGACCGAATTGTTGCACGTGAACTCTGCGAATGGGAGAAGTTCATCCCAGTCGTCTTGTCGGTGATTGCAGTACATTCGGAGGAACCCTTCGACGTTCTGATTTGTGCGCTCGGTCTGTCCATCAGTTTGAGGATGATATGCGGTCGAATAGATCGGATTGATTCCTAACCCTTTGTAGAAGGCTTTAATGAACGGGGCGTTGAATTGTGGCCCTCGATCCGATATGATTCTCGCAGGAGTTCCATGTAATCTCCATACGTTGGTTATAAATAAGTCCGCGGTTTTCTTAGCATCTAATCCGAGTTCTTTAGTTGCGATGAAGTGTCCTTCTTTAAGCAGTCTATCCACTACTACCAAGATCGTGTCGTTGCCTTGTCTAGTTTTTGGGAGTTTCGTGATGAAATCGTACGACAAGTCCTGCCATGGGCCGGTTGGGACTGGGAGAGGTTTTAGAAGGCCGGTCGATCGATGTTGAGGTTTATTCCTCTGGCAGGTATCGCAACCATCGACGTACCGGTGGACATAGGTTTTTTGTGATGGCCAGTAGTACCCCCTGCTTACTAGGTCAAGCGTCTTTGCCTGCCCCGGGTGTCCTGCCATTACTGAATCATGATAGAGTTGGAGTAGCATTCGTTTGATCTCCTTGTCGTTTGGCACGTAGATCCGATTTCGGTACTTTAGTATCCCTTGCTCGAGGGCGTAGTCCTTCATTTCGTCTTGGACTTTTTTAGGAGCGAAGGAGGGATTACCGTTCAGGTATGCCAGGATGGCTTCGACCGTAGGATCTTGTTCTAATGCCGTTGTTATCAACTCTACGACTTCTCAATCGCTCGCTAGCATAATTTCTTCATCATCGTTTGCATTGATTTCCACAATTTTTGATGGTGGGAGGAGCGTCAAAGACGGTTCTTCTGCCCCTTCTTCAGGATGGTGATCCGATCTTCGCGACAGAGCGTCGGGTTTCCCTGATTTAGTGCCTGGCCTATATTCGATTGTGAAGTCGAATCGTGCAAGTTCCTGTAACCATCTATGTTGTCTATGGTTTAGTACTTGTGCCTTTTTGAAGTACTCCAGGTTTTTATGATCCGTTAGGATTCGTATTGGGAATTTTGCTCCTTCCAGGTAGTGTCTCCAGTATTTCAACGCTCGGACGATTGCTAGCATTTCTTTGTCATAAATATTGTATCGTCGTTCGGCAGGCGTCATCGATTTAGACATAAATGCATTGGGATGTATTTTTCCGTCGGTAGCCTTTTGGGAAAGGATCGCTCCATAGGCGTATCCAGACGCATCGGTTTCCAGGAGAGAAGGTTTATCAACGTCATGATGCACAAGCACAGGGGCGGTTGTGAAACGCATTTTCAGGAGATCAAATGCATCTTGGCACTTAACACTCCATTCCCAGGGAACGTCTTTCTGGAGAAGGTTTGTGAGGGGTTGGACGATTTTGGAGAAGTCTTGGATAAAACGTCGATAAAAGTTCGCGAATCCTAGGAATTCCTGGATATGTTTTACTGACGTAGGGGGTTGCCAGTCTCTAATGGCTTCTACTTTGTGTTTGTCCATCGAGATCCCGTCTTTCGTAACCCACAATCCCAAATACTCTGCTTCTTCTTGGAAGAATTTGCATTTTTTGGCGTTGCAATAAAGGTGATTCGTTCTGAATCGTTGGAATAACGTTTTGAGTGTTTGGACATTGGTCACTTTTCCTTTAGTTGCAACAGTTGTATCGTCCAGGTAGTTTACCACGGTTTCGTTTAACATGTCGTGGATGACGCTGTTCATATACCGTTGGAATTGGGCTGGAGCATTCCTTAAACCGAATGGCATTACTGTCCACTCGTAGAGTCCGTATTGTGTTTTGAACACTGTTTTCCATTCATGTCCTTCAGCGATCCTAATGTTATGATAGGCCTCCTTTAGGTCCAGGGATGTCAGACAATCCTTCCCTCTGAAGAAATCGATGAGTTCTCCTTGCATGGGAATAGGTCCTTGATCGGGAATTGTGATTTCATTTATTGGGCGATAGTCTATGACAAGACGTTTCTTCCCATCTTTTTTCCCAACAAAGAAGCATGATGATGCTACTGACGAGGTTGACTGCCTGATGTACCTCTTAGCCAGCATTTCGTCTAACCACTCTTTCAGGTCTCGATTATCCTGTTCAGTGCCGTGGTAGAGACCTCTTGGCTTTGGGAGTTCGACGTTTTCTTTCAGATTAATCTCGCAATCGTAGCCTGGGCGATGTGGAGGCAGGGGAACGTCCTTAGGCTTTTCGAAGATATCTAAGTAGTCGTGAAGTTCAGGGGGAACAAGTTCCTCAATGGTTCTTTCGTCCGATTCCATGTTTTTGGCTGCGATCCTTGTGGCGATACTGGTTCCTGCGATGACGGTAGGAAGATCCTCTGATCCTGCAACTTCCATTGGATCTGGTTCACCGGAGGGTCTTCCGTATACGTCGGCTTGGGAACACAGGCAACCATTTGAGCAATAGACGTCGTGGAAGGTTATTCTCCCAATTTTCCAATCAATTTGTGGATTGTGCCGATGTAACCAAGGTTTTCCTAGAATCACCGGGTGGTTTCCGATATTTGCGACGTCCATTGTTATTGTTTCCTCATGATCTCCCATAATTAGTCTTGTTTTTACTTCTCGATCGATCGTTCCTAAGGGATGACCGTCGATCGCAGTTGGGTATCGTGGGAAGAGTTTCTTTTGAGTTGGGATGTTATTAGCGGTGACGAAACGTTCATTTACAAAATTCGATGTTGCTCCTGAATCGATCATCGCAGTAGTGAGGGCTGTGACATTTCCAGTGGTCATTTTCGTAGGTACGATCAAATGCGCAGAAGGATCCATGGGCATATGATTCATATTAGACCTGTTTACATAAGTACCTAAGATATGACTACTGGGGAAAGCACGGTTTGGCACAGTCAAACAGTGCTGGGTGGAAAATCCTGCGTATTGGACGACTGCAGGTCTTTACTGGCTTGAGCAACGGCTGCCATAAACTTAGCGAATGGATTTTTGTCCTGAATGGTCGCTATCACTGGCTCGGGATTCTTTGGTGCCCAAGGATTCGTTGCTGAGAGATTCGTTCGTCTTTGGGGAAGGTTATGGTCCCTTGCCATGTGTCCTTTTTCTCCGCAATAGTGACACAATCCTTCTTTTCTACGACGATCCTCTTCTGCTTGGCTTATTGGCCCTCTTCGAGCGGCGTCGATTTGCATAGGTACGGGAACCGTATGCGCAAAGTCATTTGGCGCTTGAGACGATGGTGCAGGCGCCCTTGATCCGATGAAGGGATTCTTGTTGGAAGGTTGTTTGCCCGTAGGAGCCTTCCCACTAGTTTCTCCTTTCTTCTCTTGTTCTCGACTCCAGTGTCGGTTGTCGATTTTGATGGCCGTCGTTATCAAGGCTGCCAAATTGGCCGGATCATCCATTTTTGCCAACTCGTCTTTCACATGTGATTTGAGCCTGTCGTAAAAAGCGTGTTGCAACTGGTTGTCCTCGGTCCATCCTAGAATTGCCACTAATTCCCTGAATTCGCTCGCATAGCATATTCAGCCGTGGACCGGGTTTGATGCAGCTTATTGAGTTTTTGGGCCGCGATTCGTTTTTCGTCCTGGTCGAAGAATGCTTGTTCAAACTCCCCTTTGAAGCTACTCCAGTTCGAGACACGTAGCGTCAGAGAACCTGTCAACATTTCCTGTGTTATTGGCTGGGCCCATTTGGCTGCCTTTTCTTGGAGGAGCAGCAGGGTGAATCTGATCTTTGAGGCGGCGTTTTGGAATTCATTCGGTCGCGCCATGAAGTATAATTCGCATGCTTGGACGAATGACTTGGCTGTAGCTCCTCTTTCCCCTTTGAACGGCTCTGGCTTTACTACTTTAGCGTCGGTGCTACCGGCAGAAGGAGTTTGGGCAACCGTAATCACTGGGGCTGGAACGTTGATTACCGGGGCCTGGTTTTGGATCATGCTCTGGAGTGTCGCGTATCGCGTACTTCCGGCGATGAGATCCTGCTCGGCTTGCCCGAGTTTAGCTTTTAACTCCTGCTGTTCACGAGCCATGCGGGTTAAGTGTTGCAGGACAGTAGCGTTGTCCATGCCGGTAAAATCGAGGTCGGCTTCCATTACTGAACTGTTTCTGGTTCAGGACTTGGATAGGGAATTTCGTTGGGTTCGGGACTAGGTGTGGGAGTATAGAATTCGGGTTCGGGGGATTGGTCGGGACTGATGTTGTCGAAGAGGATGTAATACACCTCAGCTTCTTCGATAAGGTTTACGAGTTGAGCGTTAAGTTTTTTAAGGATCCGAGCGTGGTGATCAAATACAGGTAGTCCTTGATAGACTTTCTGTTTCATTCACCAGGTGGGTTCTGTTTCGAACCACGATTCTTCGTTAGGCCAACCAAGTACGTCGAGCGGGTGGATGCTGTAATACGCGGCGAAGTCGTGGACGTTTCCGTTGAACTCGGGTGTGAAGAAGAAAAGATTCTTATAGGTTAAAGGTAGCGATTTTTTGTCGGCTATCCTCTTTCGGGGGTATGTTCGTTGGGTCCTTCGATTAAAATCAATAGTGATCAATGGTTTTTGTTTGCTACTACTCGATTTGGTGGGCGAGTTGTAAGCCAGGGTGTCAGATGGAACGAGGTGATAGAATAGGAAACTTTCGGATAACTCTAGGCGCCCTACTGGGTCTTATTGCAGGTATAACCAGCACTAGAGGGGATTTGGTCCGAAAGGGGGATAATGATGAGAGCGGGGGAACAAAGATACGTGGGTTTGCTACTGGGTACCGGGTGCGACGTCAATCCGTCGGTTACACCTTTCAACCAGGGCTGTGATGAAGCCACAAGTAGCGATGGAGGAATATGGGATATGCCCACTCGTGGATTTTCGCCAACGGGGTATTAGCCCGACTATAGCTAGATCAGACGAGGACGGCGGAGGGTAGAGCGCTTAGGTTGGGATGTCCCGTACAGCTGCTCTCTGGGATAGACAAGGAATAGAACGGGTCGCTTAAAAGCAGATTCCGCCTAATGTCAAGGTTCAAGGGGTCAAGGACGAGGAAGCGAGGCGTTCACAAGAGT
>KN823204.1:56003-68237 GCA_000827465.1 Tulasnella calospora MUT 4182
ATCAAAGAATAACAAAGAGAAACACACAACAACAATCGTACACAAACATATACAAATAGATACTAATATTATGTCATGGTGATGAGGTCATCACATTGAGCAGCAGCTGGCTAAAGCGAAGATGTTTAGCGATGTATTGGAGTCGTGTCTTGAGACCAGCAATGCGCAGCTGGTGCTGGCTCACCTGGAAATTGCGAGGCTGCGGACTTCCCTCCTGGAATTGAAGAAGATGTCCAAAGGCAAGAATAGTCGGGCAAAACTTCTTTCGAGTGGGACTGCACGGTTGTTAACATCAGTTGAATTCTGAGATGCTGTTCGGAAGGATGAGGAGACAGCGAAGGAGAAACTCACTGCTAAGGAACTCCAAGCGAGAAAGGCCACGATTTCGAAGGCTAAAAAGGAGTGGAGAGCTCAAGATGTCGCAGAGCGTAAGAAGATTCGAGCAAAGCAGGTCAGCGAGCATCAGAAAGCATGCAAAGCAGCTCAGCGAGCCGGCCGGAGGAAACCCGCAGCTCCCAAAGCCCCACCCCGACCCGCAACACCCACTGACTCTTTCTTTGAGGCCATTTTGGACGGCGAAGATGGCAATGAGGAGGCGGAGGAGTCGGGCGATGAGGAGGAGGAGGAATGATGTGGTTTGGACTGGAAATGAGGGAGATCTCGATGGACAATGGGAGGGGTGGTCTCATGTCCCAAGGACTCATTTCACACGATATGGACCCTTCTCAGGAACCGTCTCATTTCTCCGAGAAGGGCCCCTCCCCCGCAATACCAGTTTTTGTAAGCTTCGGAGAAATAGCACGCTTATATAAATCACCCGTTTTCGAGACCTATTGTTTGTTTGTCGGTGAGAAGTACCTGACTAAACAAAAACTGTCCCACGGAGTGGCTAAATACTGTAGTCAACTACTCTTCCTGATCCACCTTGTAGTTGAGATCTATCTCTACCTCAATGATACTTTCCTTGTCCTATACCCCTTAGAACCCTCCTCCACATCGGAGACCTAAGCCGGTACCCCTCATCCTTACAAAAAGCACAATTATGGCCTCTGATTCATTTGTCTTCTGGTAGGCTTTAGTAAAAGCCTGGAAATATCAAGCTAGGGTGCGTGCAGGAATATTGTAAGTAATACAGAATGATCTGATATAACCGATGCTATGTGCTGCTCCCTGTTGCTAGCCTCTACGACCCAGTGCCCTTTTTTTCTCTTGCTCTCTACTCAGGCACTCTTTGTTTCTACACCCCCTTCTTCTTAGTTTTCAACTTACCTTTTGTTAACTTCATTACTGCATGCATCAGATCTGTCAGGCCTCAACGTCAGTCAGAGGACTGGTTCTTGAGAATGGCTTTGCTCGAAGGTTCTTGGAGTGCAGGTCGTTACTGAGTGGTCAACAGAGAGAGATCCCTAGGCGAACGTATTCACACTAGGACAATTGCTGAGGGATACTTTGACTGGTAGAATACAAGAGGCAAAGTGAGGAACAACCCTCAACCCTCCTCACTTAGACTGGTATTTATATACACGGAAGTGGGGGAGGGACCGGAAAGTAGCAGAACTGTAAAGAACATTCTACAACTCATGACCATAGCTTACTAAGAAACATACGAACACCATGAGGCCATGATTGATATGCTGACTGATGTGCTGACTGATGTGCTGACACATCCTGGTGCAGAGGCCTCATGTAGGGTAGTGGGCAAAACTCAGATATAACTTGAATAATCTCCTTCCTCCGATCTGTCAGTGTCCTTGATAACATGTCCTTGATAACATCACATCTTACCAAGGTTGTGACCAGATCAGACCATGCAAATCTGTTAGTTGTCACATGGATAGATACCAGTGTTAACAGGAGAATCAAAACATACTTGCAAGTATGTGATTATACTTGATGATGATGCTGCCATTAATTTTACTGCTTCTGATATAAAGCTCCTCTGGCTTCTTTTGCTCAAGGGGATCAATGATAGTGCTTTGATGGTTGTGTGGGCAAACAGAAGTGTTGGCTGTCATCATCACAGTAGAATGAGAGCTATAGCCATCTTTTGCCAGATCTTTGTCAGGACTAAGGTCCTGCTTCTCCAAAACCCCAAAGGCCAACACCCCACAGCCCAATAAAGCTAGTCACCTGGTCTCCACTATTTCCATGTTAACCCTGTGTTATGTCCAAGATTTCCAGTAACACCAAATCCCATTGATCTTATGGAAAGGAGATTATGTAACATGGATTACCTCAGCCCCAGACTGGCATAGAGTGGGTCCACCCTGGAAGAGGCAGCAGATAACCGTATGCCACACCTCTACCCCCTGACAGGCTTCCACGCTGTGTCCAATCTTGTGATCAGACTTCTGTCTCCTGTCCCTTACTTCTCAGAGCCTTCTGTCTCATTTGCAGTCCTCTCCACAGTAGGTTAGTCTTCTGTCTGACTCTTCACTTGGTACCAAGTAGTAGCTTCTGCTGTGGACCTTTAGTATATCATCAAGCTGTGTTGGCACAAGGAATGTCTCCCCAACACAGCAACCCTGTCTTATCCCCTCAACTACCTTGTACTCATCCCCCTAAGTTCAATACATCCTCCCTTCCCCAATCTCCCCCCTTCCCTACTGCATGGGAAGATGGCCTCTGAAGTCCAAGAACTTGTCCTTGACCTAGGGGACCTGAGTGCACCGAATTGTAAGCCTGACGATCTTGAGATTCAGCAGGTTCTTCTTGCAATTGAAGCCACTAGGTTCTTACTGTAATGTGTGATGACCCCGTGATCACAGACCATCACAAGTACCAACGATCCCATCATGTGACACCCCTAAGCCTGGTTCCCGGTCTCTAGTCGCCTCACCTTTCCCTCACACTCCTTATTCATCGTCCTCATTGTAACCACATGATCATTACTCATTCGATGCATAAGAGTTTCCATCCTGTTCTATAACATTCCTTACTATTCTAGGGCATTCTAAGTACAGCCACTCCTTAGTATTTAACCATGACGGAATGAGGAGGTTTTGTCCCTCATTCCGCCTCTTGTCCACTTCAATACCGCAGCTCCTCTCAGTCCTCATCCTAGTGTGATTATGATCACCTAGGGGCCTCACTCTTATAACCAACGTCCATAGTCCACAGCCCACATATGTCTATGCTCGGTTTGAAGTCTATGAATCCTGACATAATGGATGGCCTTGTTACATGAGGCTTCCAGAACCTTCTAGGACATTTCAAATGTGTCAGGTGCTGCATGTTTGCTGCAAGCTCCTTACTCACATGTTTCCCTTATGGTAGTTGCATACTTACTTACTAATACCTCATATGTCATTCAAACTCCATTTACAATCTCCACTTTCATCAAAATTAAATTAAGAGGTCTATTCCTCATTCCACTCTTTGTTTACTTTATTAGTACCAGGGCACAGATTGAGCTTTGAATTTCAGCTCTTCTAATGTCATGGCCCTTGATCGGCTCTTACCTTATCCTTGTCATTGATCTTAATACATACCTGCTTTTCATCTTCTTCTACTTCATAGAGCATTTCAGTGTTTGTGTAAAGGGTAACAGGGCAAATAGCAACTACAGAGTCTTGTCAAGAAGTCTGGTGGAGACACCTGTCAGCTGCGGTATCATAAGTCCATTTCAACTTTGGTTCTATTGTACAAAGTTGGTAGGTTTGTTGGTTAATCAGGCTATGCATTTTGAAACTGACAGCCCTTGTTGCTGCTTCTCAATAGTAACTCCTTAATAGTGAGTTTTGATGGGCATGTTGGTCTGTAGGTAAGTATCTATAAAAACTTGACAATAATCCTGAAGTGAACTCTCACAGTTGGTGATTTGGTGTTTTGAGCATGGTTTCTTTATGAGATTAGGTGGGACCAAGAATGAGATCCAAGTTGAGGTTGGTTCAATCAAAAGCCATTGTTCTCATAGTATTCACTGTCCACATTTAAAGTCATGCAAATATTCTCCAAATGTTGATAGATCATCAATAGGTCTTGTATGTTTTCTGCTCTTGACCTTTCTCTCATGCCATTCAACTAATCAAAATAGTATTGCTCAAATTCTATTGTATATGTAAAAACCCTTTTTTGTTCCGAGCATGGAATGCTCAATTCAAGTGATTATGGATCCATTTGCTCTCTCACTTTCCTCACTTTCATTGCTTATCTTGCTTCTCCTTTTTCCTTTCATCAGACATCGTGACATGATCACAGGCTGGATTGTCATTTTCTAATATAGATGCCAAGGCACCACTTACTTATTTTGATTATGATACAGATCTCCAAAATCCTCTCCCCTTACTTAGGACACATTCTGTGTAGGAATTGTCTTATAATCATATATGCAGGAGGCAACTAACTCCCTTTTGTGTCTGGTTTGCTGAGTTCCATTCTAGTATTATTGCGCTCTTCTTTTAAAAGCAATTTAAGCATTCCTAAAACTCACTGCTACTGAACCTTGGAAATACAAATATAATAGAGCTAGTATTTTGTAAGATGCAAGTGGAATGTGGAAGGTTTTATAACAGTTGATCAAAATTGAGCTAAGGGGCAATATTAAATCATGTGCTACATTTTAATTTCAAGTATTCAGCAGCCTTGACAAGGAGCAACCACCCTTCAATAGTGAGTGAGTTCTTTGTCAATGTGATGAGTTCTTTGTCAATGTGAGGAGTTGTTCAAACTAATCCTGCTGGCAATGTCCTTGATGGTAAACATATGCAGTATTGTTCCTCCTAGACGTACACCGCCGCGGCCCATAGATATTGGGACAACCCTAAAAATCTCCAGGGTTGAGTTACGGCTGGGAGGGGGTTGAAACCAAAATATAATGCATACCGGATTAAAAGTACGAAACACGTTACCATGCCATATTGGGCTTGCAGGGTGGCGGTTTGACTTCACTTAAAAAATTTTCACTGCAGGGCTGTGTTTGCTCCTAGACCACGATCACCCACATTTTTCCCACTTGACATGGCTTGTTCACTCGGATGAAGAGTATATTTGTTTTTCAAGGAGGCCTGCTTCATGCAGCCTTTTAGCTCAGTGGTCAGAGCACCAGTGATTTAGTGCTTCTTGCGGTGTTGTGTGCCGATGGCCCCACTGGTTGTTCAGTTTATGGGTCTGCGATTACCCTTTGGATTTCAGGCTATCAATAGCCTAATGGTGGAGACCTGGGTTCAAGTCCCAGTGAGGCCAGTTATTTTGTGCGCATTGCGGTGCAGTTTTGGCGTGCCTCCAGTCTCCTTCCTGCCACTGTTGGGTACTTGCCCAAAGGTGTGCACCTCCACACAGCCTTTGGGGTGCCTTTGTTCTCATACCCTTGAGGCGTCAGTTGGGCTGTCATTGGTTGGGCAGTCCGGCTCACCCAACCTGGAGTTGAAGTTGTGGAACGGTTTAGGATGAAGATACAGTACCAGGACAGGTGCTACGACCTTCGGACATAGATTAGATCTAGAGTAGCCACCTATATATCAGAACCTGTGGAGGGAGCGAGCAGCCAAGTACTTGGGACTTAGCAATGTCACTCTACAAGCTGTCTGGCTCAGGGAAGTGCTCAAAAACCTTGGATGTCTGCACAAGGAACCTATGATTGTCTATGGCAACAACAATGCTGTGCTTATCCTCATTCAATGTTGAGCAGCAGGGATGTGGTTGCTACTAGTTGTCCAGTAAATATAATGAAAAGTGATGATTTTATTCTAGTCAACAAATTATTGGTTGGTTGTACATTTATAGTTAAGAGATGAGAAACTAAAAACGGGAATTCCCTTAATGGGGAATTCCTTATTTAGCTGGATGACTCAAGGGTTCCCACCCTCAGTCTCCACATTCACACTCCCCCATGCCACTCCCACTGAACTTATGACTCCATTGGACTGGTCAACAGCCCAAACTTCAACACTCCCCCTCAAGCTGTCATAAGGCCGAGGCTATAGGTATGACTTAAGTGGAGAGTCCGTGCGAGCGCCTTGGTCACACATCAGCAACCATATCTCCAATTGGGCAGTACTCCAGTTCCAGGACTTCCTGTTGTCCTAGTTTGTATATGTAGTGGTATTGAATGTCTACGTGTTTTGTTCTTGTGTGAAATCGGTTGTTGCGGGCAAGGGCAATGGCAGATTGATGATCTATAAAGAGAGTTGAGGGGGCTGGGGTGCACCGAGTTCCAACACAAGGGATCATAGCCAAATTAGGTGTTGCGCCATGTGACTGCCAGTGATGTACTCTGATTCGGTCAAGGAGAGCTATACAATTGGCTGTGTCTTTGCTGACCAAGAAATTGCGCCTCTGGCCAAAATAAGCACGTACCCTTAGATTGACTTTGGATCCTCATTAGATGCCCAGTCCACTTCCATGTAGCCATCCATGACATCACTACCAAATCCATCTCCTCCATAGGTGAGTCCAAGGTTGATCATTCCCTTGAGGTACCTGAGGACATGCTCGACAGCAATCCAATGCTCTTCACCCAGGTTCATGGCCTATTGGCTGAGGGCCTGCAGTGTGTAGGTGATGTGGGGCCAGGTGCATACTGCTGCACATAGGAGGGAGCCAAATGCCTGGGAGTAGAGACCCTTGTTGATAGGGTGGGAGGTGCGCTTCTTCAGTGCAGTGTTCGGATCCATAGGGGTGGTGACTGGACAGCAGTCCTCCATCCCAAAATGGTAGAGTAAAGACTTGATTTATGCTGATTGCCATAATAGGATCTTGTACTCATCTGGAATGTGGTCGATTTCAATGCTGGGAATATACTTTGGTAATCCAAGGTTCTTCATGTCAAAGATGCAGTTGATCTCCCGCTGGATCCAAGGTCATCTACCCAAGACATTACAATGGTAAGTCATTTTTCGATTACTCAAGTGTATATGCAAGGGTCCACCTTGGATCTATTGAAGCCAAGATTAAGCATATCCTGATTGAATTTTGGGTTCCATTTGCACCCAGATGGCTCGAGTCCCTAAAGGGTTTCGATTAGCCAGCAGACCCTGCCGGTTCTATGGTCAAATCCTTCTGGATGCATCATGTAGATCTTCTCCTTCAGGACCCCATTCAGCTATGCTCCTTTGATGTCCATCTGACATAGCATGTGTCTGTTGATGGCTGCAAGTACAAGTACTGTGTGCTGAGAGTCTAGACGGAGAGTGGGCAAATAGGTGTGTACAAAATCTACACTGGGAATCTGGGTGTTCCCCTGAGCCAGGAGCCTGGCCTTGTACCACTTGATCAACCCATCAGCAATGAGCTTGTTGAGTCTCAAGTTGATGCTCCTCTTGAGGATGCAGCAGCCCCTTCCACACAGTGACTACCCTGCACATCTGAGATCATTAAGGTGAGCAATCTCTCTTTACTGCTACCACAGGTCCTTTCCATGTACAGCCTAGTACTGATGGACCTGTGCCTGCACCCCTACTAGGGGTTGAAGATCAATGGCAAACAGTGAGAAACAGTAAAGTGGCTAACTGACAGCTTAAAGAGGTAGCTAACCCCAAACCTCTGGCCCTCAACTGTGTCATCTTCAGTCCACAGAAGATTCCTGGCCTATTATGTTTAAGTCCATGAAAGCCCCTCACATGAAAACAGATACATTGGCACCACCCACAACACTCACATTCCCAATGGTCCTCCGGATCCTCACACCTTAGTCCTGGAAAGTGATACATATAACTGTTGTATTGTATATACTTTGTACGTGTTTGTTCAGCGGGGTGTAAGTAGAGTTTGTTGTGCGCCTGAGAGTACTACTCAACTATCGTTGACACCAGCACCTGTCAGATAAGTAGTTAGATCATTATTTATTATTATAGCAACTATTGTTGACATGAGCACGTCTCAGTGGTTTACATCAGGTTATGGGTGCAGAGTAACTGACTGATCCAGCATCACCACCAGTTCACACTCGAATCCACACCCTCACACCTACCACCCAGACTGTTATGGAACCGTGGGAATCGCCACGGCCACACCCACCCTTCCCTTCCTAATTAGATAAAATAAGCTACAA
The DNA here is from genome assembly GCA_000827465.1 of Tulasnella calospora MUT 4182. Classification (NCBI taxonomy): domain Eukaryota; kingdom Fungi; phylum Basidiomycota; class Agaricomycetes; order Cantharellales; family Tulasnellaceae; genus Tulasnella; species Tulasnella calospora. Next base: position 63,994 of record KN823204.1, read on the forward strand.
ATAATACTTTCCCTTTTTCGTTTCCAAATTACGTCCATGAAAGCGCCTGAAAAAGGGCAAATAATTAGATTAGTTACAATTAATAAATACCTCTTTGCCTAATTTGGGAAACCGGTGTTGCTCAAAGTTTAGTAATCAAATTGCCTAGTTTAAATGCCTTAAGCTTGACAAAACGAATACTAGAATAAACTTACCTAATATAGGACTTGCACTAACAAGCCTGGGCGCTTCCTTTCGCTTGTGAAGCGATAAGCACACAGGCCACGTGACCTGGACGCAGTCTCGTCGTCAGGTTTGTCCTAGCAAAAAGCAGAGCCGCGACAACTCTGGAGCACTACGTAGAATAGTATAGAATTATGTAGAATGCTCTAGTCTTACCTAGATAATTCCTAGTTCATTAATAAATACGAGCGAGGGGACAAAGAAGTCTCCTTGCCCCACTTTTCACCCCTACTAAATTCAAAGCACCTTGCACGCACCCCTCGTTCGCCTATTCCGATAAATAGGTACCTCGTAGTCCTATCTTGATAATAGGAAATTCGTTAATCTATTCCGGTAAATAGACAGCCACGACTACCTCTTTAGGCAATCGCTTCTCGTGCCCAGTTTCGAAAACTCGGCTCATCTCTCTATATTCTACATATGATAGAACTAATTAAATAATATATTCTAATCATACGAATATAGAGATCTACTACTCTAATAAGATCATTCCTAATTCACGATGACCGCCTACGCCACGAACGCCTCAAGGTTGTTCCCACAACCCCACCCCTCAAGCCAACCCATTCCCACTTTCGACTCTTACACCTCTTACTCTAATATCAGTTACGTCTAATCCCCACAATTAACCTTGTACGTTTACATTCCATATTCATTACTAATTACTATTCTAATTACAGATCCTATCTATGTATTCCGTGCGGCAGCTCAAACTCTCCCACAGTCAGTGTCACCTTTCACACGCGACTTGACTTCTAACACAGACGCTTCTCTTGTTAGTTCACCCCTTCGGTTCATACCACCCTCTTCCCTCTTTTCTTCGCTCTTTCCTACATCTTGACAAATGTCAGACTCCAAACAAACTGGCTCAGGCAGTGGCTCGAACAGAAACAGTACAATGGGCATCATGACAAGTGCTCCGAACAACTTCCAGAGAACGATCCCCAGCACGTACAAGCTCTCCAAGGGATTGAACTGCTCAAAGGTTCCAACAACTGTGTCAGACCTCGACGTCAGTCAGAGGACTGGTACTGAGACTAGAGACTTGGGGTGCTGAGGGTGCAGGTCGTTACTGAGTGGTGAACAGAGAGAGATCCCTAGGCGAACGTATTCACGCTAGGACGAGGACTGGGGAGATACTTTGACTGGTAGTATACAAGAGGCAAAGTGAGGAACAACCCTCCTCACCTAGGCTAGTATTTATATACACGAGAGACGTAGAGAGAAAGGACCGGAAGGTGGCGGAATACAAAGGAACGTTCTACAACCCATGACCATAGCTTACTGAGAAACATGCGAATACCACACGGCGCTGACTGATGCGCTGACAAATGCGCTGACGCGTCCATCACTTCAATGCCTCGTGTAGTATGGTGGGCAAAACCCGGATATAACTTAACTTATCCCCTTTCTCCGATCCGTCGGCGTCCTCAATAACATCACATCTCGCCAGGGTCGTGACAAACTGGGATAAGTGGGCATTCTGACTTCAGAACATGTTCGAATCGGAAGAGGCTTGGGATATTGTGAACGGCACAGAAGTAAAGCCAATGAGCAACCAGACCAAGCTTGATGAATGGATCAAGAAGGACAAGGCTGCAAAGATCACCATCAATCTCGCAATCTTGCCTACCTGCATCCTGCTTGTCCTCAACACTACCAGCGCAGCTGCCACTTGGAAAGCTTTGTCAGATTCATACAAGAGCAAGGGTCTCCTCACAGCATTCTATCTTTGTTCGCAACTGTTCAGCTTTCGATTCAACGAGTCACTTCCATTTGGACCTCAAATCAATCACCTACAACAGCTTCGCATCAAACAGGTGTCTGCAGGTCTTCCACGCGAAGAATGTGATTTCACCATCTGTCTTCTCACTGCTCTCCTAGACTCATACTCAGTCATCAGAAATCGATACTTGATGTCACAATTCGTGGACTTCGAACCGAGCAAGGCGTACTTTGGGCTGTGGACTGTGGACTGTGGTAACAAGAGCGAGATCCTTAGGCGATTGTGATCACACTAGAACAATGGCTGAAGGGGACTGTTGTATTGAAGTAGACAAGAGGCGGAATGAGGAAAAGACCTCCTCATCCTGTCTGGTTATATACTAAAGAGTGGCTATGCTAGAATGATACAGAAATGGTAAAGAATGTCAAGGAACATGATGGAACTGCTGACGCGTCAAGTGAGCAATGGCAGCATGGTTGCAATGAGGCTGATGAAATAAGGAATGTGAGGATGAGGTGAGGCGAAGGGAAACCAGGAATTGGGCTTGGAGGTATTGTGTGATGGGATCATTGGCAGTTGTGATGACATGTGGTGATGAGGTCATCACACTTGCCAGCCAAACCGATCTCCAGAAGCTCGACATCTTGGCAATTACTGGCCTCATTACTCAAGACAACGTAGATCGAAAAGGAACCAGTGTGATGATCGACCCCAAGGAAGTGTTTGTGGCGCCTCAAGGCCAACGACCTCCTCATCGCCAACCACGTGACAAGCGATCGTGAAAGGACCACAAGAAGACCGGATCCTGTAACTGGTGCAAGCCGGAAGGGCACTGGGAAGCAGAGTGTCGTAAGAAGAAGGAGTCACAAGCTCAGGTGCAGCAAGGCGTGCAGCAGTTGAACCAATGACAAACCGATAAGCAGAAAATCAAGCTTGGGAAGGGAAATGCTGAAGTGGAATGTAGATAATTTTTCCATGTTTGCTAGATACACTGTAAGTAATGTTTTTTGTGACCTGAGCGATCTCTTTCTTCCACTAAGTTGAACTAAAGAGATCAAACAGTTTGTGTTTTACAACAAATGCCACATCAGGAACTGGTGGCAAGGTCTGGGTAGCCAAGACACCTGTCGATCAGGACGCTCTGGAACAGGCCAAGATCACTAAAGATGGTATGGCAGTCAGTGATTGGTGGGAGTTCAATTTGGGCATGACTCGAGTCTTCCACAGCAATCGTGAGGCCTTCTCAGACTACCCCCCATTCGATAAACCAGTTCCTGTTGGCCTCGCCATGGACAGAGCTACCACAAACACCCTCAGCAGTGGCAGGGTGACGATTCCTACCTCCCAACTCATTGCCAGTTACCATACGACTCACAAACACGTGGCATGTCCCTGGTATCATGAACTTAGTCTTGATGAGTCACCTCTACGACATTGGAGAGGTTGTCCTACTGGAGATGGCACAAGCCACGAAATCCTTGCACGCCTCATGGCATCGTCACTGGGGTCACATAGGCCACTCCTCACTTCAAGAAGTCATTCACAAGGAACTTGTCAGCAATGTCAGGGTTGTTGACATCAGTGGGAGCACCACTTTGTGCGATCCTTGTCTTCAAGGCAAGCATTCATGAACTCCATTTCCTAAGTCAGGTTGTACATGAGCCACAAAACTTCTCAAGCTCGTGCACACTGATATATGTGGACCTTTCCCCACAACCTGAGAAGGTTACAAATACTTCATACCCTTCCTCGACAATAACTCCGAGTGTGGTGTCGTCTACTGGTAAAGGAGAAGTCAGGTGCCGCTGACTATCACGTTCGTGCTGAGCTATGCACCAGACACAAGCTCAAGGCCATCCAGTCAGACAACGGAGGAGAATTCGAAGGCAAATTCGAACAATACCTTACCCTTAATGGCATTCATCATCGACAGTTGGCGCCATACACCCCCGAGCAGAACGGTGTAGCTGAATGGCTCAACCGAACTCTCATCGACATGGTGGTGAGTTGTCTACTTGATTTGGGTTTGGGAGATTCGTACTGGGGGGTGTAGAAATATACACACTGTGTCGTTCTCTTAGTCCAACGTAGTTTATATATAGTATCTAGTAATACGATTAACTTACCTGTGTCGTTCTCTTAGTCCAACGTAGTTGAAGAAGAGAACACACAGGCGCGACCAAAACAACTACTTAAAGCGGATGGAACAAACACGGACATACTATCTACGCTTATACAACAACACTCCCACTCGTGTTGGTGAAATCCCGAGGGGTAGTTGTGACAAGATGGGATA
>KN823205.1:6710-40489 GCA_000827465.1 Tulasnella calospora MUT 4182
GGTTGTCGTGCAAGTGAAGAAACGCCGGGGACCTCGGAAGTGCAGTAAATGCTTGCAGCTGGGGTGCAAAGGGGCGAACGGTGTTCAGTATTGTCCCAATCCGTGCATCGGATGTAAGCAGGTGGACTGTAAAAAGCCTCACACCATACGAGGAAACTTGTGCGTGGAGGGTGGTCAGTCCGTTCCGGGACCTGGTGAGCTCGTGCCTCTGGAACCCGCTGAGCTCGCCCCGCTGGAACCTGCTGAGCTCGTCCCGCTGGAACCCTCTCCCTCCAATTCCAATTCGGCGGATGGGAGTGGTGGTCCGGAGATCGCTGAAGCTGACGTCCACATGCACGATGCAGAAGGTGAACCTGAACATGAGCCCGATAGTTCTATTGGTTTGGGGACGAACGACATTCTCGGATGATGCATATAGTACTTTTTTGACCTACATAATGCGACGCGCTTGTACATGTATAGTTTGTGACGTTGAACACTTTTTTAGTAATTTCATTTCTTCTAGTTTTGGACATTCCGACCCGGCGTGACATCGGGAGACGTGACATCTACGGACAAATATTGACATCGCGTCTCTTGGTTGAAGTTGAAAGATTCCTTCTCTGACCGCTTCCTTCGCTCGACGACGTCCAGAGCTCAAGCAACGCATCGGCAAACCGGACGTCTAAGTCGACCCACTTGCAGGGCATGGAGAACCGAGAAGTGGAGCCAGATACGAAGGGAGAAAGCTACCACGCCCACCTCGCCCCCAACGATAGGGTTGGAAGAGGTGTTGGCAAGAGCAACGAGCCACAACAGCTGCCGACCATAGGCTTTGCTGCCCTCAAGCGGAAGCTGGAAGAGTCGGGAGTTCGTGTGGATGACTTGGCAAGCAAACGGTCGCGCAAATCAAGAGTACTTGGGGTACTAAAAATATCTGTAAGGAGACTTTATATTGCATTCCATAGCCCATAGTGATGAGGCAAATTGACTTAATGGGCTTTTCATCATGCGGTTATACATCCAACAGTCCGCTCACGTCCGTCCACTCCGAGCCGAGCCGCAGGAAACACTGGATAGCCCCATTGACGTCAGTGCCGAGCTTCCGATGGCTGACGCGACGAATATGACCGGAACACACATAGAAAAGCCTGCCGTTTCCGCCACCCCAGCACCTCCCATTGCTGACGCGAAGAATATTGACGAATCCTACGTTGAAGAGCCTTCCTTTTCCGCCTCTCCAGCACCTCCTCTGCTTGACCAGACGAGTATCGGCGAAACTTATGAGGAGTCTCCCTTTTCCGTCCCCACAGCACCTCCCATGGCTGAAGTCGTGGTTCACGAAACTTGTGTCGAAGAGCCTTTCTGGTCCGCCTCTCCCGCAGCTACGGCCGTCGAACCCCCGACTCCGACGACTCCCGTGGTACCGAATCCAAAGCCAAGCCGAGCTCGTCCCAAGAAACCGGTACCTCCAGGACCCCAAATCAAACGCCGCCCCGGTCGAGCAAGGAAGGACACAAGTGGTCGCGTCGTGAGTTTTAACCTTGGATTTCTCCACCCTGCTGGTCTCTCATATCTTCCAACGTTCATAGATGATTCTTCGCAACGGAGTCGAGCGCGTCATCACGCCTCGGGATGTCCGGCGGTTGAATACCTCGGTCGGTTCCAACGCCCGCAGCTCGTTACCGGGTTTCCGGAATTTCAAAGATTCGACAGACGATTGCTTCTTTGATCTGCTGACTTCCGTTGAAGCAGCGCTTCTGGAAGATGGGGCAGCTCCGACGGGTTCGCTCGACCAGACCGGCGCAGGACAGCCTTCTTCGACCACACCTCCGGCGGAAAGTAGCCAGAATGTCGATTCCCAAGCCAGTGGAACCGGTACTCAAGAGATCAGTACACCAACTTCAGTACTAACCGCGTTCAAGTTGCTGCTACCATCCCTTTACCGTCGGTCGGCACGAAACATACCGGAACTTTACGAGATCTCGCAGACGTTTTGGATTCGAAAGGACGAGGCGAGCGCCGCCCCGGGTGATCCCGGGGCTCCTTCGACATCTGCGGACGCACCATCCGAGCCCACTTTCTTTTACTGGGACCCCATGCCGCTCGCTAGCGATCCTTTACTCTGCCCCTCAAAAATATGCAGGAAGGCGCTTGAACGCTTCGGTCATGCGCCAGCTCCAAGACCTGTCCAAGCCCAACCTTACGATGTGGAAGTAGCGTTTTGGATCATCGGCGCACGGTATCAATGTATCGACTGTGCCGCGCAGGCCAAGGGGAAGGGGAAGCCAAAAGCGCACTCCGGTTATCTTGGCTGGGACGAGAGAATCATGGCTCAGCTTCCAGCTTCGATCCGCAAGGAATTCCCGGCTGTTGAGATGGAAAAGCGCTTCCTTGTTGCTGATCACCAGGTGAGTCCCTACAACCTGAGGACGTACTCTAAATCCCTGTTTCTCTGACGAATCAAATTTCAGAGGTCGTTACGCCAGTGGGCTCACCCTTGCCCGGAGAAAAACCAGGAGCTCGTCGCGCTCTCCCGAAATTGGCTCGATCCGGGCTCCTCGATGGTAAACGATAGCATCCCTGAACCCGAGGCACTTCAAATCCCTTCCAACAAACCGCGTTCTGAGGGTGCCCGTTCCGCCAGCCTCACCCCTTCCCTCTCGGATAGCGCGAAACAGAAGAGGAAGCGAAAATGCAGCAAGTGCTTGCAAGTCGGTTGCAAGGGCAATCGGAGCGTTGCGCTGTGCGACAACCCCTGCGCTGGTTGTAAGCGATTTTGCTGCGCCGAGCCTCATCGCGCGGGTCGGAACCTCTGCTTTAAGCCCGATCGAGGGACCCCGGCGTTGCCGAGCCTGCCGAATCCCGAGTCGACAACGGACTTTGGAGATGGGACCCCGGTAGAGGAAACCGCACTGTCCAATAAACCGGTGGTTAACGAGGAGGAAGAGGAGCGGAGTGTTGAAGAGGCCTTGGGTCTCATTTAAGTCTCTTTGCACCTGGCGTGGGTGGTAGTGATCTTGAAGTATCTAGAAGCGGTAGGGGAATTGGATCGCGAGGTGATATCTAGATCCCCAAATGTATTTTATTCATCTATCTATTAATCTGAACAACTGGCTGTATATGTACGTTGCATTCCCTCAGAATGCTTTGGAAAGGAGAGTGGACCTGGTTTTGCGGTATGCTTTCACCCTCACTGTAGGCTACCCTTGGGATTCGTCCATGTGCTTCTGCATATGCGCAGAAATCCAAGTGCCCAATGCCCCGATAGTTCAAGACCTACCGAGTGTGAACATCTTAGGCTTCACAATAAAGAATAATAAAGCACCTGCTCTGGGCCGCGAGCCCGCCAATGAGAGAGAAATGAGAGGATGGAGATCGCAAATACTAGAAACGCAGGGCCCGGGTAAAGCATGATAGCGAGTGGAATAGACGGAGAGTACCGCCAGAGGTTGCAAGGGTATTCAATTTACAGGGATCCGCAGTGACAGTTAGCGGTGCAGCCGTTTGAACCTTCGAATTCGGCGGCTACGTCTCCCAGGACTTGCGGAGAGGCCATTCACTCTTGATCATTGATGATGATGCTTTGGAAGCAAGTATATACTTTCAAAGAAATGGTATCAATTGAGATGCTCGGAGAAAGGAAGAGAAAACGACGTTTGAGCCAAGCAGGTGAGAGAGCGGTCGGTACGGAGGACGCCAGCCAATGAAAGACCCGAGCCCGAAGCCCTCACTCCTCCACCAAGCGATGAGCCAATCAGGAATCGCCTTTCTTTAGCAACGGCCCGTTGTTAGGTTAGCCATAAGGTAAATACGGTACTCGGTGGCTGGGTTGTGAAAGAATTTTCCAGAGTGTGAAAGAATTTTCCAGAGAACACGTGCGCTCTACCTCGAGGCAAGGCGTAAGGAGGGACTACTCAGTGCCTTTGAAATCCCCCAAACCACTCCCGCGGTCTGCATACAACCTCCATCCACACCCTTCTTCCTGGCCTAAAAGTTACAATGTCTCATCCCATTGATGAAGATATCGTGGTGGAAGACATAAGCTACCATGCCGATGCCGACACTCCCAATCCGGTCGGGTCCCATCCGAGCGGTTCTTCGGGTGGATTCAACCCATCCGTCAAATTAGTGCGTCTCTCGTCTGAGCCCTGGGGGATAATTTTGCTTATTAATTGGGAATGTTGCGATTAGAGGGCCAGAATTGAGAAGCTCGCACACTGGAGAATCGATCCTTCCTCTATCGATTTTCGGAAAGGCGCCCCCGAGTCGCATGGAGGACATGCGACCGTTTCAGAGGGCTTCATTGACATACGGGGAGTAGAAATGCGGGATCTGAAAAAACGAGCGTTAGATAAGAATTTGGATCGCAAGGCGATAGGCGATTTACTGAAGCTGAGGGGGAGAGAGGAGGTGAAAAGGCCGAGAGAAGTAAGTAGACCACCTCTTCTCCATCTAACCCAAGCCATTAAATGCAAAACCACACAGAGAGTTGGCCCGAGAAAGTCCGTAGTTGGGAGGCGAGGGAGGATACCGGAGGGGAAAATGGGCGTAGCAGTAAAGAAAATGAGGGTAGCAGAGGATACGGATTTCGAGCGAGTACTAGGGGTACGAATGCTTCGGCCAACTCACGCAAAGATTTCCTAAAGCGCTAACATGCATCTAGTCGGCGATCAGGGAAGCCGAATTCCTGGTGGGGGTCACTCACCGAAACATCGTTGAACTCGAAGGATTTGTTGAAGACGTATCCGAGAGCACCATTTGGCTTGTATTTCCCTGGTCGTACGATGGCAACTTGAAGGGCTTCATTGCCTCTCACAAATGGGAGATTCCCGAGAAAATCTCGCTGGTAAGATGGATATGTCTTTCGTAAACTCAAGCGCTGAGAAGCTGTGTTCCAGATTAACGATGTAGCGCAGGGATTGGCATACCTTCATAGCCGAGACCCACCAATATGCCACGGAGACCTTAAATCGGTACGTTCTATCAGTGAAACATAACGCACTTGAGAAACTGAGTCCTAGATAATGCAGCTCAACGTGTTGGTATGCAGGGACGAGACCGATTGGGAAGAAGAAAAAGTCTACGCGAGAATTACAGACTTCGGCTCGGCTCGCCGTCTCTCACAGCACGATCCCAATATTAATGCGCAGGCTGAAAGCCAAGCTCCCCCAGTGTATTCGCCTAGCGTAACGTTCAATCCCTCTACCAAGGCCATAACCCTAACAGGGAACAAGTATACCCTTCGCTGGGCTGCCCCAGAGCTGCTGCTTGAAGATCAGATGAGCCTCTGGAGTGATATTTGGGCATTGGGGTGGATATCCTATGAGGTAAGACTGCTTAGTTCGAACATAGTCAAAAATCGAAGCTCACGAATGAACGGGGAGATAGGTTGTGACTGAATCCCTCCCTTTCGAAGAGGTCAACTCGGACGTCGATGTTGTCTTACGCGTCGTTGAGGGGAAACTGCCATCACTCCCGAATGACGCTAATCTAGCGTTGATTCACGAGCTTTGCTCCCTTATGGAAATGTGTTGGAAAGTTCAGCCCACCGAAAGACCGACAGCTGCGTCTTGTCAGTCGACCATCGAGGATATGGTGAGAGAGCCTGGTTCTGGAGGATTGAAACATAATTGACATTTGGTGAATAGCCAATGCTCGCTCCGGAGATGCAAGAAGACAGTAAACGTATCAATTTGAACTGTCAGTTGGAAGTCGGACAGATGTACCAATATAGCGGTGAATATGCGAGGTCATTTGACCTTTTCGTTGAGGTCTGTGAAATCTCGAAAAAAGAAGAATTCCCAAATATGACATTCCTAGCTCTGCGTAATCTCGCCAAACTGGCTCGGCATCAAAAGAACTACAATGAGACAATCGCGCGTCACGATATGATCTGGGAGATACGTTGGCCGGACGAAGAGGACGTAGTCAACGCTTTCTGCGACCTGGCTGAACTGCATCGACTTCGAAATGAGCACAACAAAGCTATCGGGCCCCACTCCGAGGGTTGGGAAACCCACGAGGAAGAAACGATGGCCAGGGTTCTACGTTTTATGGCTCAAGAGCATGAGTGTGGAAACCGGCACGACCAGGCCGTCCGATTGTACAACACGGCCTTGAAGATCAGTACCGAGCTGGGCCACAGAAAGGGCAGAGCCGACGCTCTGTGGGGTCTCGCTGATGCGCACCGGCATCGATGCGAGTACAGAGAGGCAATCCTGCTCTACTCCGAGGCCTTCGAAATAAGTATCGACCTCGGGAATAGAGAAAGCCAAGCCGACGTTCGGTGGGAGCTCGTCGATTGTCACCGGCATCAAGGCGGGTACGGAGAGGCGATCTCGCTCTACTCCAAGGCCTTGAAAATCAGTACCGATCTCGCGGACCGAAAAGGCAGAGCCGACGCTCTGTGGAGTCTCGTTGACGTGCATCGGCTTCAAGGCGAGTGCGACAAGGCCATCCCGCTCTACTCCGAGGCCTTGAAAATTATTAGCGACCTCGGGAACACAGAAAGGAGAACCGACGCTCTGTTGGGTCTCGCCGATGCGCACCGGCATCGAGGCGAGTATGGAGAGGCTATCCCGCTGTACACCGAGGCCTTGGAAATGCGTACCGATCTCGGGAACGCAGAAGGCAGAGCCAACGCTCTGTGGGGTCTCGCTGATGCGCACCGGCACCGAGGCGAGTACGGAGATGTGATCCCGCTCTATGCCGAGGTCTTGGAAATCTGTACCAAGTTGGGCCAAAGAAAGCGCAAATCCGACGCTCTGTGGGCTCTCGCTGGCGCGCACCGGCATCGAGGCGAATACAAAAAGGCGATTCCGCTCTATACCGAGGTCCTGGAAATTCGTACCAAGCTAGGCAACAGAAAACGCAGAGCCAACGCACTGTGGGGTCTCGCTGATGTTCATCGGCTTCAAAGGGAGTACGATAAGGCGATCCCGCTCTACTCCGAGGCCTTAGAAATCCGTACCGACCTCTGCGACGGAGAAGGCAAGGCCGACGTTTTATGGGGTCTCGCTGACGCGCATCGACTTCGAAGGGAGTACGACAAGGCGATCCCGCTCTACTCCGAGGCCTTGAACATCAGTACCGACCTAGGGAACACAGAAGGCAGAGCCGACGCTCTGTGGGGTCTCGCGGATGCCCACCGGCGTCGCGGCGAGTACGAAGAAGCGATCTCGCTCTACACCGAGGCCTTGGAAATCCATACCAAGCTGGGAGACAGAAAACGCAGAGCCGACGCTCTTTGGGGTCTTGCTGATGCGCACCGGCGCCGAGGCGAGTACGAAGAGGCGATTCTACTATACACCGAGGCATTGAAAATTCGTACCGAAATGGGCCACAGAAAACGCAAAGCCGACGTGTTGTTGGGTCTTGCAGATGCGCTCCGGCATCGAGGCGAGTGGGACGAGGCAATCCCACTCTACTCCGAGGCCTTGGAAATCCGTACCGACCTCGGTGGTAGAGACGGCCTGGCCGAGGCTCTTCGTGGTCTCCCTGGCACGCGTCGGCTTCGAGAGATTGGGGCTGATGCCGACTCTCTGAAGGATGCAGCCAATGCCCATCAGCTACTGCAACTACAGAAAGTCGCCGACCACCTCATGGAGGGAATCTAGATTAACTAGCACCAGAAACTCGTATTACGTGGTCTGATGTACCGATGTTACATAATGTTGGCTCATCCGCTGCCTTGCTTCGACTGTTTATGTAAGCTCCCCCAGAGCTCCAACTGTTCAAGTATGTTTTGCTCCTTGGCTCCCTACACGAACCTCTTTCCTTTTATTTGGTATTTTAGACGAAGACATGGGTCGGGGAGCGACATTTGAAATCAAGGAATGGACAATCATGTTTCAATCTCTCCAGCGACGCCTGAAGCGTATCTCTGTAGGGGCAGCGTTGGGCTCAACGGGAAGCCGATACTAAATGATCAGAGATCAATTAGAAATCAGCATGGCATTTTCAGGTTCCATCCTTGCTAGAGACCAGCGGCAACTGCCTCCGAGGCGCCGAGGAGAGGAATCTCCCTGGGCCGACGCTGAGTACTTCAATCAGAGAAAATGGTGCATGGACGGCGGCATTAATTATATCCTTCCATTTCAAGTGACCCATTCTACGTAGAATGAATCAGGGAATGATTCCTTGAATCGGCTCCAAACACACCCCATGCCCCGCGCCCCGCTCGATAACGTTGCCGCATCTTGAGCTAATGAAGCGCGTGACTTGAATTATAGCCACTCTCATTACATTCAAGCCTTACTGCAAACCAAGGCAACACCATTTCCTTCATCCGACATGTTGCAGGCGACCAATCACCGTTGGAAGGAATGAAAGTAGGTCCACAATGCATCCCCTCGAAGTGAGCTCCCATAAAATTACTACCATTAACGCTGTAACAGAAGACCATACTTTCAACTACACTGCTCACCAGTTCCCCAGGTGATGCAAACCCTCCCACTGCCTCTCCCAGATCCCTCAGCGCTACCAACCACTGTCGTCCGTTACTTCCTCGCAGATTTCACGTCAGGTATCAGGTGATCAATGGCTCTTTGAAATGCGAATCGACGTTTTCAACGCACTGGCGAGATGGGTTGCGAGTTCGGTACGAGATTTGGCGAAGTAGTTGCCGGAAGGGAGCGAAACCGCAGCTGGCAATGCATCACGTTGACGGCGCGAAGTGTGAGGTTACAATGATGCTCGATGTTCGACTTTTCCGTCACGCTTTGTGAAGTATTATAATTATCGTCGCTGATATTCCCCACCAGTCTGATGAACGAGTTGCAACCGGGCGGCAGGTGGGACCATTGTGCTTGCTTTTAGGATAAGCACAAGTGGTTGGGTCGATAATATACCCGTGCACACTGCAGGTCACATTTTCAGAGTGACAAATCGTTGCAATCACTCATCACATTGCCGTCGAGTGATCGACTTTGGACAATTATCAAGGAGGGACGTGTATTTGGTGGCGGTTGATAAGGTGCATCTGGTGACCAGCCTTTACCCCGAGCCGCTGGACATGCTCGGTAGTACGGTGAAGAAGCTCGCTGCGACGCTGCATCCGGGTTGCAAGTCTGACATAGCACAACAGAGTGCTGGAGGTCTCCCAAATACGAAATAAAAATGACGCCACAACAACAGACTACTGCAGAACAAGCAAGAAACACTTACGATTTGAGTGGAGTATGAGTCTGTTGTTCCAAACCAGCGGGGCCAAGTGTACTTCACAAATCCCTAGGGGAGGGGGGCAGACCCTGGGGAGGTGCCTGAAGCGAACAAACAAGAGGGCGAAGTCTGAATTCAAATTCATCCGTCAACGACCTTTGAAGACATTCTCTCGCGCTTCTACCTTAGGCTACGATGGCGACTCGGCTCGACTACCGACCTGTGCCACGGCTGTCAATAACACCGCCCTCACCCTCGAAGAGTTCGCCGGCTATGCAACTTCGATCTCAAAACCGCCCGCTCGCATACGCGTCACGATCACGCATAGCGGGCAGTAACGGTCCATACAATAGCGCGAATTTCAGCAATATGGTCATCGCAAGCGATTTAAACTTCCAGAATGGAGTTTCTGGAGCGAACAATGCGCGACATGAAGCCTCGTTTGTCCCAGCTTCCTCGTTTGAACCTCGTCCTCCTTTTCGTCCGGCTCCGGCTACAGAGTCGACAGCGTACCAAGCCCGTCCCACCAACACAAATATTGAGCCACCAGCAAGAAAAAGAAAGCATGTGGAAATGACCAGAGAGCTGGAAAGCTCACCCTCTTCGGGTCGGAAGAGGACTCGTCTCCCTTACGATTCTGATACTCGAAGCGATGATGTGAGTTGAACTTCTCTTTCTGAAATATTCATGACACATGACCGGTTCTAATTCACTCCTTCGCTATGGCCGACAGCTCGGCACTGTCTCTCCAACCGACGAAACCGCGTTCCCAACTCCGATGTCGACAGCCCCTGAAGCACAATCAGAGCTTCCTGACCTAGAGCCCCTTGGACCGGTTATTCCGCTCGACGTAGCCGATACCATCCAGCGAGCGTTGGATGCTTTAGATCAACTAGATGTTTTCAAGCAGAAAATCAGCAATTCTCCAACTAGATCGAGGCGCCACCCACCACAGGACGCGGCAATCGACCAAGAGGGATCGTGTCCGGCGGTAGAGCCTTCGACCGCCTCTCCTCCACCCATACCTCCATCACCACAGCACTTCATCTCTTCCGAGGACGACTTATCTTCTTCTTCGCTTCCAACCCCACCCCAAGTTACGCAAGCTCAGAACCCAGTGCGTCTTGACAATTGTCCGCTTCAATTCTTCATCTCACTATCTCCTACTAGCCCATTACTGTCGGGCTCACAACTTTGGTTCCACGCCTGTCAACCGTCGCATCATGTCCCTCGCAACATCCCAATCACTACTGTAGAGGCGGAAACTGTTCGTCGTGCAACCCGGAATCAGGACCCTCGACCAGGCCAATGGGCTCGATTCCGTCAGGCGTTCTAGACGCTTTTAAAGCACACCGCCCACTCCTGGAGAGAGGTTTAGAATGCGGCAGACCAGAACTGTACGAAACCTGGTGTTCCTTTTGGATCCCCCGCAAAAGCAACTTTTTCGTCCTTATGGGCGCATCGACCGCTTCCGAAAACGCGGTGACCACGTCGGGAGGGGAAGGTTTGGCGGGGACGACGCTTTCGGTGTGCAATCCGTCTTTCTTCTTCTGGGATCCGATGGCCATCGCCCTTGGTGGCATTCGATGTCCCTCCCCAGGTTGTTCCAAGCCCTTGCGCAGAAGCTCGCTTGTAGAAGAACCGAGACGGGTCGTGTTCGCGTCGACTTCCTCAACACTAAATAGCGAGACGATGTACGATGGTATGTTTTGGATCGTTGGAGTTAGGTACAGATGCACACACTGTGCTGGTGGAAGCGGTCTTAGCTATGAGAGCTGGGACTCGCGTCTGCTCCCTTGTCTTCCGGCGCTGATCCGTGCAGAGTTTCCGGCAGTGGAG
This sequence comes from Tulasnella calospora MUT 4182, assembly GCA_000827465.1. NCBI lineage: Eukaryota > Fungi > Basidiomycota > Agaricomycetes > Cantharellales > Tulasnellaceae > Tulasnella > Tulasnella calospora. Next base: position 17,691 of record KN823205.1, read on the forward strand.
CGGGATGGTCAACTGGTTGCCCTGCCTCATGTTGTAAGTAATAACCAGCCGTGATTCGTGCCCAAGTTTCCCGATAGCTACTGGAACTACATTCCCCTAGGTGCCAGCCGAACATCGTCTTGAAAATTGCTCCCGGCGTCCAAATACCTCGCTTACACAGGATCCTAGTTTCGACGCCTACGCAACTCCTAACATACCTTCCTCTGCAACAGCATTGTTTGGAGATAACCCTGCTAACCCATCTTTCGCTTCTCTTGAGCCAAGCCAACCTCCAAAAACGGATAGCCCTTCTTTAACATGGCCCCGGTCATTCTGTCAGGCCTTCTCCCCATCAGTCACGCTCCAAGGAGAAAACAGCAGTCCCGAAACTTCCGTCGCCCCTCCTTCTACCCCAAGCCCAGGATCCCCTAGCTCGCCTAATACTTCCATTACGGAAGGAACCCTCTCTTCTGAACGAGCTACAGCTGCGGTCATTGAGGACCTGTCTTCTTCAGCTCCAACTAGTCGCTCCCTCATTCAAACGCAACCATTTCCTTCGCGCAACACCTCTCATTCGACGAACTCGCCCAACCCAGTGAATTTGCAAAAGGGACGCGCCAAAGCCTCAACAGCATCCGACAAAGAATCACGAAGGAAAAGGCGTTCGACCGTGAACACTGCTCCTCCTCAATTCTTGATACTAGTTCCTCCTCTAACGGTACGAAAGAATACGCTGATGTCAGATCCTACACCAACCCACCCCTCAACTTTCTCTTACCGTACTCTCGACCATCCGAGACTACCGCTATCCCCAGCAGTTCCACCGGCAGCGGTAGATGCACAACACCCCGTCGACGGACCTTCCACGTCCACGAGCACCAAACCCGCTTCTCTAACGAAAGCTTCACAAGTCGAGGAAGACGCACCAGCAAAGCCCAAGAAACCTCGCACACCCCGGCGGTGCAGCAAGTGCGGCGTAAAAGGTTGCAAAGGTGGGAACCAAGTCAAACTATGCAGGAACCCTTGCGTCGGGTGCGGGCAAGTGAATTGCGACAAGCCGCATACGAGTAAGAAGCAGAACTTGTGTGTTGCACTTTTGGTTGGGCCGCCCGCAGAAAAAGGAGGCAGGGAAGAGTGATGGCGGTTGGATCAGATCGAAGCGGGAGGCTTCTGAGTGACTCGAATCTTGAAGGAGACGATGCAGCGGTGGGAGCTCAGCTTGGGGTTGGTCTTGGTGTTAAGGACTTGGATCATGCAAAGTCCGACGACTTTTGCTGCGGGGTCCGCTTGGGTTGGTGTTGCAACAATGAAAAGGTATTAATAGATTCGCTGTGGGTTGAAATCGATACCGGTCTTGGATGATTACCGGGGAAAACCCCCTATCACACCTCAATTTTCTACAACACAGCAATTGTAAATCCATTGTAGTAGATGATTAGTGACAGAAAGCAAAGACAGAAAAAATCCAACGGCTTGGTACGGCTAAAGAAAAAGACGGTTGGGCGGTGCAATTGTATACAAATCCAAAACTTTGACAAGTTCTCTAAGGGAAGGTGCGTTTAGCAGACTGATTCGGCCTCGACACCCCCCTAAACGAGTTTCAAAACAGGGAGTAGGTTGGGAGGGGACGAGGCGATCATGACGCTGGGGCCCGCCCAGGAGACGTAAGTGGTTTCGATTTGAGTTCGTCAATAGGGTTTCTAGGACTTGAAGGGTCGTCGATGTGAGCGTAGGTGACGGTGCGCTTTTCGTCGATTTGTTCCTAAATTGATTAAGTGGTGTAAGTAAATACCCAAGTAAGACTGGATAGACTAAGAAGGGTTGTTACGCACCGACTCTGCGTTCTTCTTGAGGGCGTCCAAGTCGAAAGGCAAAGCGGCGGCCTTGTCCTTGTTCGCTCCGAAGGTGGTCGCCATTCTGCGAGAAGCCATAACACCCAAAACGGCCTTGCGGACTACGCGAAGTAAAAAAGGCAGTTAGCTCGAGTGCCCAAAGAGATGAATGCGGTAGGTTGAATACGTACAAGTCTTCTTTGCGTTGAAAGCCTTCTGGAACGTGGGCAACAAATCCGCCTGTCCCGTCGCGGTCGTCGGGTCCGAGACACCTTGCTTCTTCGTCTCAGCCAACCAAGGATGCTTCAAAGCGTCAGCCGCGGTGGGCCTCTTTCTGGGGTCGATGGTCAAACAGCTTCGAACGAAGTCGCGCGCGTTTTCGGAGACGGGGTTCCAGTACTCTGCGGGCTCGAATTTGTAGTCGCCCCTGATGATGGCTTCCATTTCCTGCTGCTGGGTGTCTCGGTCGAAAGGTGTGTAACCGCAGAGGAGGAAGTAGGTGATGACGCCCATCGCCCAAACGTCGACCGGTTTGCCGTGGCCAGCTGGGAAGACGATAAGCGCGCGTCAGTATGGATTCGGAAAATGACTGATAAGGTTAGAGGGGGTGGGATGGACCAGAGGCAAGCCACCCGCTCTCATGTAGGCGGGAATGACGAGGATGACACATAGAGCGGAATACTCACTCTTCTTGAAGATCTCGGGAGCCATGTAACCAGGTGTACCGCACACCTCGGTCAGCATCGTGAGGGTCTTGTCGTCCATGACACGGGATAAGCCAAAGTCGGCGATCATGATATCCGCGTCCTCGGCTTTAGACCTGAAGATCAAGTTCTCTGGCTTCAAGTCCCGATGGACGATGCCGCATTCGTGGATGTACTGAACCGCCTCCATGATGGTCCTGAGCAAATCCGCGGCATCTTGCTCGTAGTAGTTGCCCTTGGCGCATATGCGATCGAACAGCTCACCACCTGAGCACAAGTCGAAGATGAGGTAGAGGTTGTGAGCGGTTTCGAAGTAATCGTGTAACGTGACGATGTTTCGATGTCCTTGGGAGACCTTTTTGAGGACGGCGATTTCGTTTCTGACCATGTGTTCGCGACCCTCCATCAGCTTCTTGTTGATGACTTTGCAGGCGTAGTATTGGCCTGTGGTGATCTGGACGGCTTCCTTGACAACTGCGTACGTGCCGCTGCCCAATGTGCGGCCAGTGCGGTACTGTTATTGGAAGCGTCGAGGTCGGGCGCGTTCGATGGTGATCAGTACCTTGACGTCGCCGAGCGATGTACGTCGACATACCTGACATGGGACGGTCTTTGGGTTGGACATGGTGCACTGGCGGGTAGGTGAGGTGGGTGCGGATGAGAGGTTTGAATGTGGACTGAGGGGATGATGGGTGAGTCGACGGCGTAAACGGTGTTATATAAGGGACGGTCGAACCCTTGAAGGAGGGTCGTGGCTGTGCAGCCCTTTATCCAATCATGCCTCTAACGCCACAGCCTGCTCCGTCGATTGGTTCTCGTACAGCTTTGAGAAGCTCTTTCAAGTGCTGATTAGACAAGTTCAGATCTTCTTTACGATAGGAACGGGTCTCCGTATCACGCATTGCACTGCTCTAAGGACTCGACAGTGAATGGCGTTCCTAGACTTTCGGCGTCTGCATCCTCCCGATCCATAGCTACTTAGATGCCGATTCGGCAAAGCCGCACAGTCAACCATGCACCCAAGAGATCCTCATTCAAGTAGAAGCGTCAGTCTTTCCTCCGTTCCGGCCTCGGTTTGGCCGAGGCTCGGCAAGGGCAGCCGTGCCCGCCGCGGCGCCGGCCCCACTTCTCGCGTTGGTAGTGCTCGCACGCAACTCATTTACAGCGCGAATTCTTGAAGGTTCTCAGCGATTGTAAAGATAATCGATGGTTTCTTGAGTCGATTCACCTCGACGGGTCGTACGATAAAGAACGAAAAACTACGATGAGCGCCCACGCAATGCGGTCGGACAATGCCTTGTGTGCGGCGGAGTGAATCGACTGACCTCTCGCGTCGAGGGAGACACGTGGTGATTTTACTTGATAGGTGCGGGAATTCTAACAATCCGGAACTCCTTAAGTTGCTTAAAACAGCCACTCCAACGATACTATCAATGGGCTGACTTCTGATTAGTCTTTCTCGACGGAAGCTTTCTCAGGGAGTTTCCTTATCCAAGGATGATGGAGCGCCCGGGCAATCCCCAAGCGGTGATCCCTTCTGCCTCTCCCCGCTACTCTTTGACTGGTGCGCTCGTGCGTACTTAACCTGGGCGAAACGTTTGGGGAGTTTGTTACCGAGGTTTAATGAGACTGAGTAGAAAACAGAACCGTGGGTACGACCTGCAAACCAGTACACCGTTGAGTCGTCGGCTCAGCCCGAGCAAAAGTACCTCCAAGAAATGTGCGACTTGGCACAGCAGCCAGGTCAGATTTTGCGGGACATAATTTTATAGTTTGTGCAAATTGGGAACCTCAACTTCATCACTTAGACCGAAAGGAATACTTCTATATAGAGTCTCAGAATCAAAAGCACGCAGGACAGGATCGCCTCGTGTCACGTCATCTCGGGTATAAAGGTGAGTGGAGCCCAAATTTGAGCAGCGGAGGATCCGGATGTCCTTCTGAACTCTTTACGCCACCAGCTCCTCCCCTTTGTCACTTGCACTCGCTTACCCTATCTTAGAAATTCGAACCGGACGCACCGACCCTTCCATTCGCTCTACCTCGGTTTGTTGAAGAGTTGATGGATGGAAAGGAAAGTTGTTTCACCGATCCTCCTTGTTTAGCCGAGTCCGACCATGGTGGTTCGGGCAGTGGGTTCGAGCCAAGCGCCGAATTGGTGGGTACATCCCGATCCAAATAGCAAGGGTAACGATTCACCAGAGGGTTATATGACTCATTTTAGGGGAAGAAGATCAAGAAGCTTGCGCCCTGGCAAATCAAATTGTCCGCAATTCAATTCCCAGAGGATAGCTGCAAATTCCACGGAGGAAATGCAACGGTTTCAAGAGCCTTTCTAGTAGTCCCTTCCGATAGGGAAGACAGCGTAGGCCGGTCGGAACATATCATAGACGAAAACCCAGGCTCGGACGGACAAACCCCCAAGCCTAAAGAGCATGTCCAGCAGTCTGAAAGCCACACCGAACACCAGGAGACAGATAAAAATGAAAAAGGCAAGAACTCAGGCTTTGGTGCTAGAACTGCAGACAGGAAACAGGGGCAGAAGTCTGGTGGCGAAAGCGACGGGCGGAAGGTCAGTGGAACTCACACTCTTCTGTCTCCTCCAATGAGCCATACATATTAAGCGGCTCCTCGAACGCAACATAATAGGTCATAGCAGTAAAGAAGCTGAGGATAGCGGATGACACGGATCTCGAGCGAGCACTAGCGGTAAGAATACTTCCTCAGAATCCTAAGAACCTTATATAGAAACGCTAAATCCACTCACAGTTAGCACTCCGGGAAGCGGAGATCTTAGTGCGACTTTCTCACTCAAACGTCATCCGACTAGAAGGTTTCGTCGAAGATGTATCCAAAGACGTAATTTGGCTGGTTTTCCCATGGGAAAGTAAAGGCAACCTCAGGGACTTTCTTGCTTCCCAAGAGTGGGAAATTCCTGAGCGAATCTCGCTAGTACGCTCTAAAAACTCTAGCTTAGACCCACCTCTGACTAACCTTATTCCAGATTTACGATGTGGCGGAAGGATTAGAGTACCTTCATAGCCAAGAGCCGCCCATATGCCACGGAGACCTTAAATCGGTACGTTCTAAGCTCTGACAACGTCACAATGACGTGTTCGGTAGGCTTATCGCTAAATCATGTAGGTAAATCTGCTGGTAAACTCGAGGTGTTGCGCAGTAATCACAGACTTCGGTTCCGCTCGTCCTCTGGAAAACAACGACCCCGAGGCCCGAATTACGCACGATGGAGCCAAACCGCCAGCCACACCACCGCTCCAAGCCACGTTCTGTACAACAACAAAAACAATAACCTTGACGGGTAATATGTATACCCTCCGCTGGGCAGCTCCAGAGCTCTTGATGGACGACCGAGGTAGCCTTTGGAGCGATATTTGGGCATTGGGGTGGATATGTTATGAGGTGAAGCGAATCAGGTCGATCATTTTAATTCCGAGGCTCACAACTTGGCTGTGAAAAAGGCTATGACGAACTCTATCCCGTTTCAGGATATCTCAGCGGACGTCATTGTTGTCGAACGTGTTATTCGAGGAGATCTACCGTCTATAACCGATGACACCCGCATGTCGTTGATTCAGGAACTCTGTTCTCTAATGATGAGATGTTGGAACTACAACCCCACAGAAAGACCCACTGCTACAGACTGCCGAAAGTCCATTGGTTGGATGGTGAGTAATGCTGGTTGTAAGGTCGCCCAAATACTATTAAGCGGTTATGATACAGCCCATGATATTCCCATACCCCACACGGGCTACAGAAGCGGCGATGCCGAGGACTCTGTCTCCTGAGCTTCTGATAAAATTGGGATATATATACCAGTGGCAGGATGGCTATCCGAACGGAGCAAACTTCTTCACCGAGGCCTTGCAAATAAGCACTAATACCGGTGACCAACAGAGCAGAATCCACGCGATGTGTGGTCTCGCTCAAGCGCATTTGCACCGAAACGACTGCCGTGAAGCCATCTCACTCTACTCAGAGGCCCTGGAAATTAGTACCAACATTGGCAGCATTGGAGGGAAAGCAAAGGTTTTGTATGGCCTTGCTGAAGTGTATCGGCTTCAACACAAGGACGAAGAAGCCATTGCACATTACTCAGAGGTCCTGCAAATCTGCACAGACATCGGAAACATATGGGGGAGAGTAAACGCTCTATGGGGACTCGCTGAAGTGCGCCTGTTGCGGGGCGAGCACAGCGAGGCAGCCATGCTCTACTCTGATGTACTGCAAACCGGTAGCGATATTGGTAGCACCAAAGTGAAAGCAAATGCTCTGTGGGGGCTTGCTCAAGTACATTTCCATCGGAACCAGTATAGCGACGCCTTTAGGCTCTACTCCCAGGCCCTACAAGCCTTTACCGACATTGGACAGAAGCAAGGGCGAGCCGCATCTCTGTTCGGCCTCGCTGAAGTACATCGGCTGCGCAAAGACTATAGCGATGCGATTATGCTGTACTCCGAGGTTTTGAACATCCATACCGAAACCGGCGATGGACACGGGAGAGCGGCTGCTCTTTGAAGACTCGCTAAAGTGCATCTACTGCAAAAGGAGTATAGTGATGCCATTGCGTTTTACTCCTCGGCCCTGCAAATTTATACCGATACCGGAGACCTGCCAGGAAGGGCGGCCACTCTTCAGAGTCTTGCTGACGTGTATCGTAGCCAAGGTCGCCTCAGTGATGCAGTATACTCCTATGGACAAGCGGCTGACATATTTGACCAAATTGGAGAGACCAAGGCGAGAGGGGATGCTTTGCGGCATGCTGATGACGTCCGGCACTTACTCGAGGTTGAAGGGCTGGCACATGATGTCATCGAGGCTTTCTGATAGACCAAAGTAGACCACACAAGAATTCACACAATCACTTTGATGAAAAGCTTTCAACGTTGCATGTTCCCCTAGTCTATCCTTGTCCTTAGCCTACCTACCTCTAAAGGGAATGTTTCTACAATAAAGGAATAATAGTAGATTATCACTCCAACGGGCGTTTTCACAGCTCTGGAACGGGTAGCACTCCGTTGGGGGTGACTGCAGTCCGGGCGAGTGTCCCGGGTCCGACATCTGACAAACTATTCTCCACCACTGTATTAATTGGCTGTTGGTGCGAGAGTGCGTCAAGAGCGGTTACTAAGAACTCCTCCGTTACGATTCCCTGAGATTCAGGGACAGAAACAACTGTACCAAACTGTGGTTCACGCACAGGCTCATGGGGATTCTCGCCCGATGCCAAGTCATGCAGGCATCGCTACCACCACACTCTGGGCCCTTCCATGATAATTGCGGGAAGATTCACTGTGGCCGCGAGCTTATGACCCACTTTCCTCACCGCATTCTTTGCCGCCGAAGCGATCGAAGTGGCTCCAAAGAGTGGCGACGCTGGGGTGTCATATAATCACGTGCACCCCGCACCACACAAGCGTCATAATTCCCGTCTCAGCTCAGAAAACACCTATAAATATACTGTATCTGGATCACCAAACACAATTCTCATCACCTTTAAATCTTACCACATAACCAAGTCCCATCACCATGTCCTTTGTCCGAAACTTCGAAGATAACCAATCCCCCGCCGACGCCGGCGGCGTCGGTCCGGCTCCACAGAGCATCCCCTCAGAACGAGCTTCTACTAAAATCTCCACCGTCATCAGCCCCGTAGCAGATTCCTTCGTTCGCAACTTCAGTGACAACCAATCCCCGGGTGACGGCGACTCTCCCAACGCCTCCGTCGCAGCTGTGCCAGGCAGTCCCGCAGGCGCAGCTGATGCTACCTCGGGCGAGAAAGTGCTTGGCTGGAATACGAATCGAGGCTTTGAAACCGCTGCTGAGAAGAGTAGGGAATTCGATAGGAGAGTAGACGAAGGGTTTGCCAAGAGTGAGTGACGTTGAGTCCTTTGGATCTTTTTTGGTCCGTTGGGGTTCATGTTCGTTGTACAGGTTACACTGCCACTCATCATGGTGTCGAAAGAACTATGGACAAGATGAAGAGTTCTTCAAAGACTGACGTTAGAGAGGGTGAGCTTCTTCTCCCGGCTATTTGAGCGTTGTCAAAGTCGATGCAGACGCTCAAACGCTCTCGCCGGGATTGAAACAGATTTGGGGTTGCAGTGAGACTGCTCCAGGGGAGAGGTGAGGATGGTTGGAAAGAAGAATAAGTGGTTCCGTAAATCATCATGTATCAATAGTACGAATTCATATTTCCTTCTGATTGCGGAGCGTGCTGTGGCACACGTTTTCTAAATTCGTTTGGGGACTTGCTATTTGGCGGTGCTCGGGGAACGTTACCGCTTCATCTGATTGCTTCATAAGCCAAGGCGGGATAGGATACAAGTGCGCATAGAAATAATTAACGAATTCTGCAAAAGTAGAACGGCGGACCAGGATCAATTTACACAAAACCCGACCTACTACAGTGCTGCTCACCTTGGGTATTTTAGGGTGATCTCCGACATAAGGTAACATCTACCCTCCGTCCACTGAAATGAGGTTCAAGTAGAACCGTGGGCCGAGCTTTTGGTCGTTGTCTTGCAACGTGTCAACTTGAAGCCCCCTTGTAATGAGTCGGATCGGTGTCATTTCGCCTGGACGAAGTAGACGGGTTGCTAAGAACGAGATCATGTTGACGCGAGAGGGAGACGAAGCCAACGACACAACTCTCACTGGAGCTCGTGCGTGATCTTGAACTTGGTTATCGTTGCGTTTCATTGCGCATGTTCGCTGCGGCACTGGTCCTTTCCAATTGCACGATGGCTGATTTTATACGGTCGAATCCGATTTGTGCAGGTTGGGGGTAGGTTTTGCGGACTATCACGTCTTTGAGTGCTAGTTAAGAAGCCGGACCTGACGCCTTTATTAGCACACAGAAGGCGAAGGAAGAAGAAGAGGGCCGCAACTTGCCCTGTTCTATGCAAGTATGGGTTTGAAAATTTTCGGTCCTGATTTTCATCCTTGATCAGGCGGTTGTTGAGGTCTGCAATTCGTCATTTCCTCGCTGAACGCTCGCTTCGAGATGTCCCTAGCTTGACGCTCTACCCAGTACTTCTCTGACAGCTCCCAGTCTTGGATCTTGGATCTTGAAATTCAAGTCGGATGAGGTGATGTTTTAATACTGGGCAATGATTTTTTGCGATAGCACGGGTTGCCTCCCTCATAGCACAGTTCTAGTGGACACCTTACGTTTTCGGTCAGTGTATCCTTGAGCTACAGAGAAGTGATAGCAACCGCACCTATTTCCCCCACGAACTCGCCCCGAATCTGAGTGAGAACCCAGGGTTACCCGTGGCAATACGACGTTTTATTAGCTCGGGGGCATTTCGCAGGTTGGCATACGGATAGAGGTCTTGAAGAGGTGGCCGAGAAGGGTAGGGTGTTTGATAGAAGACTTGGCAAAGGGATTGCCAAAAGTGAACGATGAGTATGGTGTGCTTCTCCAGCCGGTGTGAGGCAGCGGAGAGAACGAAGGGGGTCTTTGGAAACTTTGAATTTGGACTGAATGGGTCAGGAACCGGGGAAGTATGCAAACCGGCCTGTGGCTGTGCACAAGTTGTCCAGACAGTCATCTGTACGAATGCCCCATGCACCGTGGCTTCCCCCAGCCCTCGATCTCTCTCCGACATTAATGGCACAGCGTTTGCTCGACATTTCCTTCCCAGTGGAACCCGGGCCAAAAGGGAATGGCGCTCGAGCGCTTTCTCCTCGTGCACAGCTATATGTAGCATGTGAAATGTGGAAACGAAATCTTCAAAGTGTAGCCCGGAATCCCCGTAGAGCAAAGACCTCATCTCACCTGCCTTGTGGCAAAACGCGACGAGAGATACTTTTGATCCTGGGCGGTGAGGCGCCCGGTTGTCCGAGACCTTTTAGACCCCTCCCCCAGAACCACTCGTACAACCTCTTTGCATATACCCCTCCCCAACATGAAAACTCGCTTCGGGCTGATGCCAGACGAAAGTCACCTTGCAGACGCCGACATCTCTCGCCCTGTTGTATCCGATCTGAATGTTGGATTTGAGCCGAGCGCCAAATTAGTGCGTCCCGTCCGAATTTTGGATGTACTTTTCACGACTCGTTGAAACAGATTACATGTAGAGGTCCAAACTTGATAAAATCGCGCACCGGAAAATCGGTCGATTCTCGATTACATTTCCGGAAGAGGCCGACGAGGTCTATGGAGGACATGCCGCAGTCTCAAAAGCTTACAGGCATTGGTGGAAAAAGGTAGATAGCTAACTACCTGTTCTCGTTTTCAAAATTAATTATTCAACTACAATCCGATAGGAGGTAGCAATAAAGAAAACGAGGATAGCAGATGATACAGATTTAGAGCGAGCACTGGGGGTAAGCGTTCTTGGCCCGATCGGACGGTAGAGCGCTCAATCCCTTCCAGTTGGCAGTCAGGGAAGCCGAGCTTTTAGTGGGGCTCGATCATCCGAACATCGTCGAACTCGAGGGCTTTGTTGAGGATCTATCGGAGAGTATCATCTGGCTGGTATTTCCCTGGGCATACAATGGCAATTTGAGAGAGTTTATTATCTCACGAGACTGGAAAATTCTCGAGCGAATCTCGCTGGTAAGATGAATAGTCTCGTGCATGACCCACCGCTGAGAAGCTGTGTTCCAGATCAACGACGTGGTGAATGGGTTGGCATACCTCCATGGCCAAGATCCACCGATATGCCACGGCGACCTTAAATCGGTACGCTCTAGCACCGGAATGATAGCACACTTGAAAACTAAGTCTTAGTTACTATAGCTCAATGTATTGGTTGACTGGAGATACTGTGCGAGTATTACAGACTTCGGTTCGGCCCGTCGCCTCGCACAACGTTACATCGCGCCCGCGGAGATTGAGAGCCAACCTCGGTCAGCCCAGCCGCTTCAAGCAACCTTCTGTGGCTCCAGGAATACCATTACCTTGACGGGTAATAGATACACTCTTCGGTGGGCTGCTCCGGAGCTGCTGAACGAGGATCAACTTGGCACTTGGAGTGACATCTGGGCATTGGGGTGGGTAGTTTATGAGGTAAAGTCACTTCATTCTAAAGCCATTGGTACTTAAAGCTGAAAAATGCCCGCGGAGTAGGTTATGACCAACTCCATTCCGTTTCAAGATGTTTCGGCAGATACCCTCGTAGTTGAACGCGTCATTCGAGGCGATCTTCCCTCAATCGCAGAAGAAACCCGTCTATCGTTAATCCAAGAGCTTTGTTCCCTTGTCACCTTGTGTTGGAAGAGCATTCCTGCTGAGAGACCGACGGCTGACGATTGTCAGGCGGTCGTGGGGTGGATGGTGGGTGGCGCTGATTACAGCCATCAAAATAGGACTGACCTGTTTTGGAACAGCCAAGGCGCATTCCAAAGCCAACACGAGGAGCAGATATACCGGACTCTGGAGTTCGCTCTCTGGAGCTTCTGATTCACCTCGGGAACATGCGTCTACGTCGGGGTAATTACGAGATCGCGTTTAACTCCTTCACCGAGGCACTTCAAACATGTACCGACACCGATGACAAAAGCGGTCGAGCCTCTGCCCTTTGGGGTCTTGCTGAAGTGCATCGACAACGCTGCGAGTACAGCAACGCAATCAAACTCCACTCTCAAGCCTTGGACATTCGTACCGAGCTCGGCGACCACAAAGGCACTGCTGACGCTATGTGGGGTCTTGCTGAAGTACATCGGCAGCGATGCGAGTACAAAGAAGCAATCAAACTCTACTCCCAAGCCATGGCAACTCGTACCAAGCTTGGCGACCGAAAAGGCAAAGCCGACGCTCTGTGGGGTCTTGCCGAAGTACATCGGCATCGATGCGAGTACATTGAAGCCGTTCAATTCTACTCCCAGGCGTTGGGAATCCGTACCGAGCTCGGAGACCGAAAAGGCGAAGCCGACGTTTTGTGGGGTCTTGCTGAAGTACATCAGCATCGACGCGAGGACAGCAAAGCTATTGAACTCTACTCTCAAACGTTGGAAATTCGTACCGAGCTCACAGACCGAAAAGGCACAGCCGACTCCCTCCGGGGTCTTGCTGACATACATCGGCTTCAATACAAGTACAAAGAAGCAATCAAACTCTACTCCCAAGCCTTTAACATCCGTACCGAGCTCGGCGACCGAGCAACTCGTACCGCGCTCAGCGACCGAAAGGGCGAAGCGGAAAATCTGTGGGGTCTTGCTGAGGTCCATCGGCGGCGATGCACGTACAAAGAAGCAATCAAGCTCTACTCCAAAGCTTTGGGAATCCGTGCCGAGCTCGGCGACCGAAAAGGCACAGCTGACACCCTCTGCAGTCTTGCTGAAGTACATCAACATCAACGCGAGTACAACATAGCCGCTGAGCTCTACTCACAGGCGTCCGAAATCCGTACCAAGCTCGGAGACCGAACAGGAAAAGTTCCTCCGAGATCTTGAAAGTCCATACCGAGCTCTGCGACGGAGAAGGCAAAGTCCATGCCCTTGAGAGTCTTGCTGAAGCACATTGGCATCGATGCGAGCACAGCGAAGCCATTCAACTCTACTCATAGGTCTTGGAAGTACGTATCGAGCTCGGCGGCAGAAGAAGCAGAGCAGGCGATCGATGCGGGTCCAATGAAGTTATATCGAGGCCCTCCAAATCCAAGCCGAGCCTGAAAATAAAAAAACGCAAAAGGAGACGCTTCTTTGAGCCCATGTCGCGTTCCTCGCCTCGTGTATCCTAATTACAGTAGTCTACTGCTGACTGAAGCACCACCCATTCTCTTTCTGCACTAAAACAGGGTCCAGGCAGTATCGCGTGCCGGATTCCTAATTATTGACATCTCGGAATGTTAGCGTGAATTCGAAGTTGCCGGGGAAAAGTCGGATTGTGATCGTTTCGCCTAGACGAAGTAGGTGCGTTGGTAAAAATAGACCACGTCCACGGGAAATGAGGAATAGTAGAAGCGACGCACCTCTTACAAGAGCACTACCCATGACTTCGAACTTAGTTACTACTTCGCGTTCAGTATGCTCATTCGGTACACCTCCAACCGTCTCTTGTCAAACGATGGATCGCTTCAGGCGTTTGATTTTGATCCAAACAGGGAGGAAGGAGAGTCAGCCGACATCGCTTGCTTGAAGTGGTATCCTCTAGGCGGACGACCGCTTGAGAGTTAGCGATCTAAGGGAGAGCGGATGTGGAAGGAACATAATTTGGCCCGTTATACTCGGGTGCGATGCGCAAGCAGTCTCCGATGTCGACTCCCATGTTGATGTGGTTACTGCTCCCAGATAGTTTGGGGTACAACGCCGTGATTCCGCTTCTACCGCCTTCTTGGTGTTCTTGAATTGCAGTCGAACGCTTGAGCCTGCTGCACGCCTCCCGGCAAGACAAGCATGCGAGATAAAAGAAGGAATTCGCAGCCGTTGCCCCAGTCGCGGAAGAGCTCTAGCAAACGGTTCGTTATATACCGGGTTAGTTTGAACGTGAGCCATCGTAATCTCAGGCCTCACCTCCTGTGCCCACAAATTCGACTTTAAGAGCGCCCTTGCATCTCGCAACCAACCGACGACCCGCAAGACCGCAACGCTGCCGCGTCGGCCTCCCTCTACCGCAAACCGCAGCGACAGAAGCCGAAGGCAAAGTATGAGAACCTGGCCAGTGCTACGTATTCCATCTTGCGGGCATAGTCATGGTCTCAGGTGATGTGTGTTCCTTGAGCGATTAGGTGAGGTGCTACTACCCGATGTACGGCGGGTGCGATGCTGTAAAGATGTTGTGTGTTTGACGGGAAGCACATCGATGTCGACCGTGACCGATGTCTAAGCGCCGCAGACCAATGCGAATCGACGTAGGTGAAGTGGAACGGTCTTTCTGTAACGCGCGGTGTGACTGGCGAGGAGGTGATAGATGGCAAGTTTGAATGTGGACTGCAGTGACGAGCTTGGTTGTAACAAAGTTTGAACTGGGCTGTGGCTGTGCAATGATGTAAGCAGTTCCATCTCCAACGCTCGAAGCGAGCGCGGTGAATCGCTCGATGGCGTTGTGCGCGGCAGCGTTACTTACACCCGTTCATCGGACCCGATTCCTAGGTAGATGCTGGTTGGGGAGACGTGCTCCCATGCCGCGGGTTTGACTGCCACGCGAGCTCTGCGCCGAGCTCTCGATGACCGTCCACTCGTGTGTATTTCCGTGTTTACATGTCCTTTAGAAGCATTCAAACTCCAGCGAGGTGAAATTTGAGCTTTACACCACTCGAGGCAACCGCAGGATACTCTTTATAATTATGACGTCAGTTGTTCAGACTACGGCAAACGCTAGTACCGACCACTCAAGCATTGTCAAGCTGCTATCTTTTGACACTAACGACTGGTCCAAGGCGAGGCTCGATCAAGGAGCTTTGCCGGACTTCAAATTCAGGCTTCTCCAAGCCTTTGAGACGACCTCAGGCTGACGGCGCTTCCGGCACATGACGGGACGGTACCAGAGAAGGCGGTGCCCGGTTTGGGGGCACAACGGTATAGACTTTGGTTATCCTCTTCTGGGAAAGGAGACAATTCACTGGAAGCTAAATTGCGAGCATTTTTTTCTCATAATTAAGAACCAGATCATCAAGTAAGATGTTGAATTGCGCGATATATCGATAAGCCCTCATCCCCAGTGCTTGGACCCCGCGCGGAAGGGGATTTCCAAAGTGTAGACCGAGAACCCCGTGAGGCAAGCACCTCGTGCCCTCTGCCCCGTGGCCAATTGTGAGGAGGAATACGGGGTGGCGACGCATTCGTCCGTCATTCTAGACCCCGTAACACCACCCGCGTTTGCCGCTAAACCTCTCTCCACATCTCCTCGTTTTAGCTTTAAAGACTTATATCTAAAGCTCGATACACGGAAATTTTTATTACATTCATGCGAACAACTTGATGGAAGACGAAAAGCGCCATGTTGATACCGACATTCCATGTTGGATTGGCTCCAATACGTGTGCTCTCTTGCTGCCTCCCCCTGTGCACTCCCTCCTGCAGCCGGGCAGAATTGTCGCAGGATTGCATTGTAGCTCCGACTCTCTTGAGCGGTTTATGCATTACATCGATGATTACATTGCTAGCGAGTTGAGGAGACGGTTGTGTATATCCCTCACATACACGCAAAATGTTTGGGGGTCTGAAGCTTGGAGATCGATCCGCAATTGGCTGATTTCTATCCTCACCTCCAACCGCCCGGTGCAGACATAACCACATTAGCTGCTCAACCACACCACTTGCAGCTCCTAATCCACACTATCCCTTACCTCTCAACGCTCCGGCCATGGCTGACACCACCGAATCCGCAAGTCAGAATGTCTTCCAAGCAGTGCTGGTCCCCATTTCGCTCTCCCCGATTCCTGAGCTAGCTGCTGTCGCTGCGCTCGCTCAAGAGGTATGAAAGCCTCTGCTTCTCCGATGAAACCGCCAACCCGATGGCTTATGAGGAACCTAGTGCTACCGACGATGGGAGCGCATTACGCTACGCAAGCCAGTCCCTTAGATCAGCACTCATATGGCGAACGACGTGAGCTAATACATCCACCCCTGCCCTTCCCAGGTCAGAAGTCTACGAACTTTGCGAATATGCTGCCAATGTCGTCATGGTCATCGAGGAACACATGCAGAAAGTTCCGCAATCCAGCCTGGAGAAAACCTTAAGTGCACTGAAAACGTGTGTGTCGACTCAGTGGTGACATACTGTAAAAAGGGTTAATGTGATTTGCACCCAGCACTCAAGCTGAAATATCCCGGGCCATTGAACTTTGGGCAAATTATGGAAGCGCAATGGCTTTCCTGAAGAACGACGAGATTCTGGCGGACATCCGCAAATATCGTTCCGGCCTTGCTGAGGCCCTGTCCATGCTTAGCGTGAGCCTCTAGAATGCATTCACCAAAATTATTCATCTGTAACACGTAAAGTTGACTTTGATAGCTACAACAATTGCTCAACCAAGGATACTGGAATAGGCGATTCGAGCAGGCGGGTGAAGCCGACGAGGCCGTTCTTCTGAACATTAGCAACAGCATCGCTGGCCTAAGACAAAGGATGGACCAAATGCAGCAGGTACATTCAACGCGCGACCTTGAGTTGAGCTTAAGAACCGTCGGGTTGACTCGTGTCTCTCACCACTGGCAGTATTTCGCCAACTACAGGCCGGACAGCCGAGATGACCCAGATGGTTCGCAGCTTGGCAAAGTTCGAGCCGAACTATTCGCTTTGCGAAATGAGAAGAAGGACGAACCAGTCCTGCCGAAACGGGAAATCAAGGGAGAAGTCCAAATTATCGGCAGTCGACCGGCTCATGCTGGTTCAAAGTATGACATTTGGAGAGGAGTGTGGCTCGGAGAGTATTCCGTCGCTCTGAAAGTTCTCCGAGGATTGAATATGAAAAAGAGGAACACGGACGTGAGTCATTTACTGTATGCGATTTGGTGAGATTGGAATCTCGCTGACCTCGTACCTGCTCGTAGCGAATGAACCGTCAAATCGACTTGTGGATGTCTATGCGGCACCCTAATATCCTAAGGCTTTACGGGGTGTGTATATTGGATAAAGGTCCTAACCCACCCATCTACTTAGTCAGCCCCTGGATGAAAGTAAGTTAGCTGGATGCGATGCGTTGAGGTGGCTACATCTGACCATGACCCTCTGTCAACAACAGAACCGCGATGCGGTGATGTACTGCAAATACAATCCCAACGCCGATCGACTCCGGTTGGTATGTAGATGCCACCTCGCTCGTCTGGGGTAATATTATGATGAAACGAGTTGGAACCTAGATAGACCAACGACCAAAAAAAAGCCAGCAACTACATCCAAGCAACAAACAGCATGCACGCCCGCACGCAGCCAACCAACGTCCCACCAACAACGAAAGGCAGGGCCGCGACCAACGAACCTAGAGTGACGGACGTGGTGCCCACCAACCAAACTAACGTGGCGGACCCAAACAAAGACGCCCGCCCGCCAGACGGCGAGCGATGGAACCCAACCCACACAAACAACAAGGACTGACAGACAAATCAGACGGATATGCATGCCGGAGGAATGACCGCCAGACACATCCACTAACTAAGTAACGAACGGTATGCCGAGTCCGTCCGGGAGGTTCTTGACTTCTCACCCCGATACTACTTTAACCCCGGGTCACCAGGGATCCCATTCTACAAGATCAAAGCCATGGGCCAGTTAGTTGTTGGTATCACTCTTCGCAACTTGCGGCCCGAGCGTGCCGACTATGATGCCCCAGACATCACGGACCCCCTCTGGGGCCTCTTTGTTGACTGCTGGAAACCCGCAGAACAACGGCCCACGGTCAACAGGATTCTCGAGGTTGTTGGCACCGAAAGGCAAACAAGGAAAGGTTGGATTATGGAGGCCGAAACATTAGAAGCTGAGCAGGACACCGAGTATCCTCGTGCCTTCTAATTGGTTTGTCAGCGATGTGGCGGTTTTCCGCACGAGAGCATGTTGAGAAGAACGAGGTGATTGAGAAGACGAAATTAGACGCCATGATAATGATTATAATACAGACTTGGCCATATACCCTTGATATCTTGGTTTCTATAATCGTACGCCTAGAGGAAGCAGGTTGTTGGGCCGGAAGGATGAGCGCAAATTGCTGGGAGGGGGACACTGCCCCCCCCCCCTTGAACAGTCGTAACCCGTTCCCGAATTTGGTCATCGTTTCTTTCGGATTGAAAGATTCGGTACGGATCCACTTCTCTCTCATTGAATGATGGATAGTTCCATGTGCTTGGTTTTGGTTCGGAAGAGGCGGAGGTAGACTTTTTGCCTTCGGCTTAGCTTGACCGAGGCTAGGCCACTCTGCCACTCTCCAGCGCGCCTTGCACAACACTTGCGGGTTCCCGGTCGGTCTGAAGAGAAAGAGACCCAACTTTAGTTGACCGGTCTGCCGGAAGGCACAGGAAGGTGACTAACCATTCGAGCTCTGCCCAATCAAAGTTGATCGCACACAATATAAAGCGGTAATTTTGCGCATACACTGGCAAGGATCCGGAATCACGCAAGGACTCGATCGAACCACAACAAACTGCCCTCAGCCTGTTAAGACCCAGCCTGGTGCATTCCGAGGCCTCAAGGACTGGGGTATCCCATTGCGTCCGGTGTCTGTTTACGTGCTTCGTATTAGCCTTACACGTGTTATGAGTACTTTTGGAAACTGCCTCGTGTCATGGCCTGTTCAAACTTCAACAAAAGAACGAAAATCACGTCATCTACAACGTCTCCAGGACGAACGAGGCTGGGATTTCGAGCACTCTGCCTCTGAAGGCAACCACACGAGTCGATGACACTAGCCCATTCAGCTTGAGGCAAGCGATCAGGATTATGGAACGGTAGTGAATACCACATCCTTAAGATGGTACCTAAGCGAGCAGGGGCTTGAGGCTTCGCATTATGAGAGGGAAAGGGGCGAGAAAGAACGTACTTTGACTTGTTATTCTCGAACTCGACGTGCAAGCAGTCCTCTATACCGACTTCCATCTTAATCGAGTTATTGCTGTCTGGTGGCATGCAGTACGAATGAACCCAGAGATCCTTCTCTTTCATTACGTCGGCCAAGCGACGAGCTATCATAACCCGAACAAAGTATCTATGGGATAAATCCTCAGTTTCCTCTCGATTCTTCCATCGAGGCGCAAACGGGGCCACACCTTAGCTTGACGTAAGATGTTAATTTGCGCGATAGTATATCGATAAGCCCTGATCTTTAGTGCTTGGACCGCGGAAGGGAATTTCCAAAATGTAGCGACGATTTCACTCAATATACTTTCCTTTGCAGAACCATCATCAGCTTTTTCTCGGGTTCAGGCAACTACCTATTTCGCGCTGTCGCTACTCGCCAACCTTGGGCACGAAATTCTGGGCCGAATTAAGCTATTACCCACCGCTGCCAATACTATCCAGCTCTAAAAAGTATTCCATCTGACCAGTCAAGCTGGTACCACGATCAATTCCCTGTGGCAGACGCTTTCGTTCCCAGATTGAGCGGCCCCTTCCCAACGCCTCGGTCGCGACTGGACGAGGCAGTCTTGCAGACCCTGCCGATGCCGCCAGGGGTTATAAAGTGGTTGGCCTGAATACGAATAGAGGCCTTGAAGCAGCGGTCGAGTATAGTATGGAAGAGTTGCCGCCAAAAGCTAATGTCGAGTGAAACGCGCCTCTCCAGCTGGAGCGTTGGCTTGCCCGAAAAGTACATAACCCTCTAAATTCAAGCGGCATGTTCAGATCCAGCCTCACCAAAGACAAGCGACAACTGCTTGAGTAGTAGCCCAGATGAACTTACATTTAATGTTGTGTCGGGGAATTAAGTCTTGCTGGACGCCCTCTACTGTGGATTTCCGAGCCGGATGACGACACCTCCTTCGGCTCCGCCGGACTCTCTCCTCCCACCCAGCATCAGACGTACTGTAATGGCTCGGCTTGGCGGCCCCTGATACCCACGAAGAGAGTTTAAGGCCCGTATTCGCTTCTAAATCCCTATTCCTCACGTGTAGAGTCTCTTCAAAGCATAAGATTGTCGACTTGTTTGTAGTCGTTGTTCGAAACGAACGACTCTCAATGCAGTACATAACCCGACTTGTCCTATAAAGCACATAGTTTCGTATTATATTGCTATACAACATAGAATATGGCATTCTGGAGGCGTTTATCGACGGGGTATGGGCAGAAGTGAGAAGGTCGTGGTCAAGGGAGGGTTGCATAGAAAACGAGCTCTTCCCCGACCGGTCCCGAAACGAAATTCTCAACACTCTCTCCTCGTGTGGAGCTAAGTATTGTAGCATGTTGAGATTTGCGCGATAAGGGATGCTCAATTCTGCATTTTGGGGCGCTCGGAACGCATTTTGATGGTCGCTCGCGGGGTGTCGTCCCTGTTCAGTGCACCGGAACTTTCGAGCGGAGGGACTCATGGCACCAGTTTCTTGGGAATTTGGCGAGCAACCCTTTGAGCCGCTCAACACGCGTCGAGCGGAAAAAGCGAACATCTTCAGGCACACCCACATCTACTCTTCGACTCTTGACCGCCGGTT
Organism: Tulasnella calospora MUT 4182; assembly: GCA_000827465.1. Taxonomy (NCBI): domain Eukaryota; kingdom Fungi; phylum Basidiomycota; class Agaricomycetes; order Cantharellales; family Tulasnellaceae; genus Tulasnella; species Tulasnella calospora. The sequence goes on from KN823205.1 coordinate 38,251, forward strand.
CCACCTCCATCGTCAACCTCTTCCGCACCACCTCCCCAGCCCATAAACTCATATCTAAAGCTCAATGCATAAGATGTCTCACCCCACCCAAGCAGAAACTTCGATGGAAGACGAAAGTCGTGCCGATGCTCAGACTCTTCCTCCGGTCGGGTCCGATCCAGGGGGTTCCTCAGGTGGATTGGAGCTAAGCACCAAATTAGTGTGTCTCGTCCGAACTCTGAACGTTGATTTTAATCATTCATTGAGACAATTTGCTTGTAGTGGGCCAGAATTGAGAAGCTCTCAGACAGGAGAATTGATCCCTCCTCGATCGACTTTCAGAAAGACACTAAAGAGTGCTACGGAGGGCATGCGACAGTTTCAAAGGCTTTTAAGCCTTGGGAGGTCGGTAGTAACCACTTCTTCTCCCTCTTGCAGCTCATCATTGAACTGCATCCTGCAGTTTGTAGCAGTAAAGAAAGTGAGGGTAGCAGATGATACCGATCTCGGGCGAGCATTGGGGGTAAGAATGCTTCGGCCAACCGAGCAGAGGTTTCGTAAAGTGCTCAAGTTCGCTCAGTTGGCTATTAGGGAAGCCGAATTCCAAGCCGAGCTTTCGCACCCAAACATCGTCAGCTTCAAAGGATTCGTTGAAGATATATCGAAGAGAATGATTTGGCTTGTATTTCCCTGGGCCGAAAATGGCAATTTGAAAAACTTTGTCGCCTTACGAAATTGGGAGATTCCCGAGAGAATCTCGCTAGTAAGATCAAAGACATTCTCCGAAGGTCAAGCCCTGAGACTTCGTGTTCCAGATTAGCGATGTGACGCAGGGATTGGCATATCTCCATAGCCGAGAACCACCCATATGCCACGGGGACCTTAAATCAGTAAGTATTAGTACTAGCATAGAATGCGAGTGAGAAGCTAAGACAAAAACGATGCAGCTCAATGTGGTAGTCGACCGGCACCACCACGCGGCAATTACAGACTTTGGCTCCGCTCGTCGTCTCTCACAGCGTCATTCTAATACGCATATCGAGAGCCAAGCTCCGCCAGGACAGTGGCTTAACCCGACCTTTTGTGCCTCCACCAATACCATAACCCTGACCGGGAATAAGTATACCCTTCGGTGGGCCGCTCCAGAGCTGCTAGTTGAAGATCAACTTAGCCTTTGGAGCGATATCTGGGCATTGGGTTGGATAGCTTACGAGGTAAGACCGCTTGATCCGAACACGATCGGCAGTTGAAGCTCACGAATGGGCTTGGGAATAGGTTATGACCAACTCCCTTCCATTCCAAGATGCCTCAACGGACATCGTTGTTGTCAAACGCGTCCTTGGAGGAGAGCTGCCATCACTCACTGATAATGCCCATCTATCGTTGATTCACGAGCTTTGCTCCCTTATGAATATGTGTTGGAAAAATAATCCCACGGAAAGACCGACGGCTGATTATTGTCGAGCGTCCATCAGAGCGATGGTGAGAGAACCTGGTTCCAGGGCATTGAAACGCAATTGACGTGTTTTTGAATAGCCCATTCTCGTCCCGCAGCTGGGCGATTTCGAATTCGCAATACCGCGCGACAGAGCTTTCACGCTTGACCGCATGACCAAATTGGGATATATGTACCAATCCCGGGGTGAATATGCGAAGGCGTTTGAATTCTTCGTCAAAGCCCTTGAAGTCTCGAGAACGCAAAGCAAACGAGATAGGGTAGCTTCAAGTCTGCGTAATCTCGCTCAACTCCATCGACAGCGAAAAGAATATAATGAGGCCCTCCCGCTCTACTCCGAAGCGTTGCGAATTCGTCATGACCTCAGTGGGGTCACCGAGTTGATGTGGGATTCCGCTGAAGTGGAAAGTTTGACGGGCGTTGCACCGGGACCGGAGAAGTTGAAAATCAGTACCGGCCACGGAGACATAGCCGACGCTTTGTTTGATCTCGCCGAGCTGCACCGGCTTCGAAACGAATACGACAAGGCCGTCCCGCTCTACATTGAGGCCTTGGAAATACGCACCGACCTCAACGACCGGGAAGGCAAACCCGATGTTCTGTGGGGTCTCGCTGCTGTGCATCGGCTTCGACTCGAGTACGATGAAGCCATCCCACTCTACTCCGAGGCCTTGGAAATATGGGTCGACCTCGGTCACAGAAGAGGCAGAGCCTCAGCTCTATGGGGCCTCGCTGATGTGCATCGGCTTCGATTCGAGTACGATGAAGCTATCCTACTCTACTCCGGGGCTTTGGAAATATGGG